>LPNX011184673.1:23273-148564 GCA_001517045.1 Pseudotsuga menziesii
TATTGTATTTACATAGTTGTTGTAATGAACGATAATTTAAGTGACCAAATCGCTCATGCCAAATTTTGCTCAAGTTATCACTGTGAGCAACAAAAACTGAAGGAAAAGGTGATGACCCAAAGTTGTTGAATTTGTACAACCTGGTAATATCATCAAAAGTTCCAGTAGCTAGGACATTTTGAGGATTTTTAAAATCCTTGATTACAACTTGGTGAGGTGTAAACGTCACAATTTTACCTTCACTTGAATGAGTAATTTGATAGACCAATAAAAAATTGCAGGAAATTTTTGGAACACATAGTACATCACTGAAATGACCATTTTCTACTGAAACTGTTCCAGATCCTACAACACTTAGAGATCTATCATCACCAACAAATATTTGTTTGGTGTTACATTCATGCATAGTAGAAAATATGGCTTAATCCTTAGTCGTATGATAAGATGTTCCAAAATCAATAAGCCATTCATTTGAAGCAGAAGAAGAAGATGCAGTATAAGAGTAACTAGAAGCACAAAGTGCATGTCCATGAGAGTTAGATTTTGAAAATGAATCTATGTAGATGTGGTGTTTTTTCATTGCTGCTTCCAAGGCTGCGGTCTTCTTGAAACATTTAGATTCATCATGATTATCTTTTCCACAAAAATTGCAATGACGCTCAGTCTTCTTTCCTTTTTGCTTGGATACTTTGTCATTTTTTAAAGAAAGAGCTAACTGAGAGGGTTTGGGACCCTTGTTGTTTGACTTATTATTGCGAAAATTCCTTTTCTTAGGAGGCTTGGACTTTTCTTTCTGTTGGGACAATAAGGCTTTCCCAGATGTATTTGCATTGTTAATTATTCCAAGATGATAGAGCTTATCTTGCTCTCTAATTAAGGAATCACAAAAGGATTCAAGACTAGGTTCTTGATCGCTAGCTGCAGTCAAATATTCTTTCATGGAGTAGAATGTAGATACAAAAACAGAATATGCAGGTCCAAGTTTGGAAATAATATGATAAATACATTGTTTGTCTCCTTTCTTAATCTTGCATTCTACACATAAGAGTCTAAGAGTTTTATACTTAGATAAATAGTCTTGAATGCATGAAATATCATTTGGATTCAAGGAAAGCAACTCATTCTCAAGTTGATGACCCTGAATTTCATTGTGTTTACCAAACAAAGATTCCAACTTTTCCCAAGCTTTATTAGGTTCATCAATTCCAGATATGTGGAATCGCAAATCAGCAGTGATTGGCATCCCAATCAATCCACGAGCTTCATCACATCTATTTGCCCATTTAATTTTCTTATCATCATCAGTGGGTTCTATTTCTTTCCCTGAGGTTATCTCCCTACTTCGTAGAACATCCTCCATACGATATTTCCATGAGAAATAGTTAGAACTTGTAAGTATAATATCACAAATGGTGGCCATACTGTAAAATAGTGGCTGAAAAAACAGAAACTAATTGTTTGGTTGCAAAGAGCTCGAAAAAATATGCGGTTTTAAAAAAAACGGCACTGAAAACTGATTCTGGATGATGGAGTTATGCTTGATTAAAGAAAATGTTGAAGATGTCCCCAATAGTGATGTGTCAGATATTAACTTGACCAACTAAAAAAAGAACCCCCCTCTTCCTAATATCAACCTTTGACAATCACTTTACAATAAAGTTTCTTTGAAGTGAATCACTTTTGTAGAATAAGTGAGGTTCACTTTTACAATAATGTTACTTTTAAATAGTGCAACAATAAATTAAAAGGCTTTAAGTGACTCACTTTATTTTATTTTATTTTATTTATGTGAGATGCACTATTACAATAAAGTAACTTGAAAATAGAAATTGCATGCACTAAAAAGTAGCTTAATAAGACTTGAATTCAAGACTTATTAAGGAATAAAGCAAGTTTGGACCAAGTGAGCTAAGTTTAAAAGGTACGTAAAAGAATGGAAAGAGGAAGGGGGCTTTTTTTTTTTACTCTTCTCTCTCATTCTCTGTGCTTGCCTTTTTTTTCTGCAAATCACAAAACAAAAAACAAAAAACTTTTCCCATACAATGGGGTTAGACTTTGGTTAGCTTACCCGGAAAGTCTATGTTTTCAAGTTTTCTCGCTATTTCTGATTTGCCGTGATCACACAAGGTACACAACAAAGAGCATACGTAGCTGAGAAGACAAAAAACAAACTTTCCCTTACTGTTTCTGATTCGCCACGATTGCGCAAGGTGCACGGAAAAGAGCATACACAGTCAGGGAAGGCAACGGTCCGAGACTAAAACAAAAAATATCTAATAATAAAACTGATAAGATACGAGAGATTTTAAAAAAAAAATCCATCACTGTAACATTATACTTTTAGATTTGCCGAAATGGGTGTTTCTGGAACAAACGGAAATGATTTTTGGTGAAACGAAAACTATTTCCCAATGAAAACAGTGCTCCGGACGCAACGCAACAGCTCTCACAGGCCAAAAATGCATAGAAAATCTAGAACCAGAAACCCTTTCAAAGTTTCGGCAACACCAGTTCCAGATCTAAATCAAAACTGAAAGCGACTCTTCATAAAATATCTGATACCATGTTCAAGTACACAGGGTACTCCCAAAAGACCAAACACCTTGAGCAACCGCTTCACACAAATAGATCACATATCAACATACCAATGTTTGTCATGTGGTTAAAACCCTCGAGAGGGAAACAGTCCACGATCCCAGCCAAATAGCTACTTGGAGCAATTTATTATGCAAAAGAAAGAAAGTTACATGAGCTTCTCATAATCGATCAACTAGCCAAGGACCCTCTATGCTCTTTAAATAGAGATCATAGACCAATCGGGTGTTAAGCCATGGATCAATGGTAGGTATGATCTAAGAGAAGTTGAACCGTCGGATCACTCTATGTTTAGTACATATCGTGACCGTCGAATTAGAATATTTACAAATGCATACTAATGAATACTAAAGAAACACACTTTTACCTAACGAATATATTACACAAGTTGATCTTGTTGATATTGCAAATAATGATGATAAATAGATCTAAATTAATAATGCGGTTATGAACCTGTATTTCTAGGTAATGTGGTGATTGGGTACAAGATAGTGAGAATTCCTCTTCCCACTGTAGAAACTTGGTTCCTGCATCCCTCTCTCAGACATCTCAGGTCAGACTGCCCCTACTCCGCAGGTGTTTCTAGAAATCATAAATCCTTTTCGGGATGATGTTTAAGGAGTCTGTGTCGGTAGTCATCGACAGCAGTGCAAAGTGAACCCTTGTTGACAGACGGGTGTCAACAACATAGATGTTGTTGGATACATCCTTGTGAGGAAGAACGGTGTTAAATTCAACTACCATTATATATCCAGAGGACATTGAGACCCTCTGAGTTTGTATATTCCTGCGTAGTTTTGAATTTAATCGAATGAAATCATGGTTTTAACTGTTTTCCAGTGTTTTTGGTTGTTCTATTCATTTTATATCCATTGTGCATACAATTTATAAATCCTATAAAATCAATAGGATGTGTGCAACTGTGTTCTCTAACAGGAAACAAGGGTTCTAAATCTAAGACATTAAGGTTGCAGTTACCTGTCATGACCGTGTCAAGTGGTACCATTGCTATTTTCAACTTTGGGTTGAGAAGACTAGAGAGATAGAAAAACAAAGTTTCAGTGTTGGCTAGAAAAGAATTAGAATTATATTAGAGAGCTATTTAGCACCCTAGAATTTTGTTCCAAGAGATTTGTCCCTAGTAGATTTTGTGGTTGCATGAGACCTAAGAGAAGATGTTTTAATAAGTGTGATTGCTAGAAGTGGAGCTCGTGGGAGAAAATTTTGGTGAGGTAGGCATGTAACTAGTATTCTTGTGATAAGACTACGAGGTGAGTTGCATGGAGACAACCACAAAGAGAAACCTCCTAAGAAGGCATGAGGAACTAAGGGAATAGGGGAATCAGTGAGGCATGAGAATTAAACACTTAAGAATGAGTGTTGGTGCAGAGGTTCTGTAGGAAGAATAATGACGTAATTAAGAGTTTCCAAGAATTGTGCCATGAGGAGGAAGCATCTCTGAAAATAACAGAGGTGATTGCTTGATAAAGAACAAGTGAAGAAAATTTTACAAGAGGAAAAGTTTGCAAAGATAGGATATTGCATGTGTTGTGGAAATATGGGACCAAAGAAAATAAATGATAATTGACATAAAGATAAAGATAGAAATGAAATAAGAATGATTTTTAAATTTGTGGAAGTGTTGGAGAAGATTCTCAAAAGAGGAGGTCTGCACAAGACATAAAATTTGAAGATCGCTTGATCCAAGCAATAAAAGAATGGTTGAATGTTATACAGGGAAAGTAGAGAACGAAGCTTGTGGAAAAGACTTGGGAAGGATGAGTGGAGTCCAAGATGCAAAGGACACGATAGGCGTCAATAATTAAGAAAATATATTTGTACAGGAGACCCCTATGTATTTTATAGGTCGAGAAGAATGAGCAAATCCCTAGTCTGGGTACTGATAAAATATGGCATAAACAAATTTGAAGATCTTGTGATCATATGCTAACTTGAAGAAAATTGTGATGAATATTGTGTAGAAAAGGTGCTAAGTGAAGCAACTAGAGGCATCAAAACTAGAAGTTCTTGGGAGAACTCAAGATTGCCTTGAATCATGTGATGACGTTGTTTTTGTAGGTGTGAAACAAAGCAATGGAGAGGATGACCTTGTAGTTCAAGAAGTTATTGATTATACAAGGATTGAAGATGCCATTCTGAGAACTAAGATATTAGATATTTTCACATATGAGGACACTAAAGAGGATGTTGTGGAAGATATCCTCACAGGTTATGAAGATTTAAATGACAAGGAGAAGATGGTTTTCTAAGAATGCCTAAGTGAAGAAGTTGAACTTGAATTGGTTGAATCCCAAGAAGAAATAGAGAATGAATTTGCAACAGGATATAGGCAAGAGAGTTTGGATTGGATTTTGAGTTTTTCAAATGATTTTGAATATGTCCTTAAATATATTGTTGATTATCACATAACAAAAATTTTCCATGAGAAGGATGCAACAAATTGGAATCAGAACTCAACACCGTACCCATTAGAGGAAATTTCAATTTAAAATGGGCCTTCAAAAAATAATACAAATTCCATGTCATCATGTATTAACCAATCAAAATGATTTAAAATTAAAAAATGGAGCACCTCTTAAACAATTTTTTAATATAAATTTGGGGATAGGTATTATAAAAGAAACTATTTTTTTGTTTGAATTTTCAACATATCTCCTTGTGTGTTTACTCAAATTTTGATCGTGAGAGCTCGTTGGATGAAGAATTAAATTACGCATCCAACGAGTACCCACTCGACATACTTTTGATGGGCCCCGCTACCCCAAAAATAAGAAATACCTTAAAAAATGTGATGATGATGTCATCATCACGTTTTTCAGGTATTTCTTGTCTTTGAGGTAGAGGGTCCCATCAAATGTATGCCGAGTGGGTACTTGTTGGATGCTGTGAATTTAATTCCGCATCCAATGAGCTCTCCTAATTGAAATTTGAGTAAAAGGATAGGGAGATATGTCAAAAATACGAACAAAAAAGTAGTTTTTTCTTTTCTTCCTCCAAAATTAATAAATATTATTTTATTATTTTAACTATTGTTTTATTAATTTTCCTTAGGAGTCCCATTTTGAGTTGAAATTTCCTCTAATGCTAGGGCGAAGTAAATGTAGTCTTAGGAGTCCAATCGCTACGAACATTGGGTATTTATTATGCCAATTGTTAAAACAAATTCAAGTTCAAGTACAACCCTCCTAGACACGGATTGTGTCATCTCAACATATGGAAAATAGTATTCGAAAAGGTGCATTTTCCTACATGATCCAATGCCACCAAATGGAGATACATGATTTAGAACAAGATAATTACATAGTAGCAGAAGTCCAAGAATTACTCTAACAACACAAAAGGTATTTTAAGATATTCCCATGGAGTTACCACCAAAAAGGAGAACCAAACATATAATGGAAATTAAACCAGGATCAAGTTTGATCAAATTTAAACCCTACAAATACCCCAATCACCATAAAGCTGAAATTAAAAGGTTAGTTCAAGATTTGTTGAAGCATGGTGTTACCATAAAGAGAAAAAATCCATATGAATCTCCAATTGTATTAGTATGAAAGAAAGATGGTTCTTTTAGATTGTACATAGACTACTAGGGATTAAACAAGATAACAATCAAAAATAAAATTTCCATTATGTTCATCAAATACATGTTGAACAGACTTCATGGAGCAAGATATTTTTGAAAACTTGATTCCATATCAGGTTATAATTAGATCATATTCAAATTAGAAGATGTCGTCAAGACCTCTTTTCAAACCAGCCCGCACGGGTGTGGCTCATTAGAGGTTCAATTGTTATGAAGTCACTTGTTGTAAATTGGAGGTCACGAGATCAATCCCACCCAGGTTTACCTGTGTCCCATGTCTTCCAGTGGGTGTGGGGCACCTAGGTTTATAGTGGTAGTGGGAATGGATTATTGGACCATGTGTCACACGAGTACCATCCCAACTCTAGTTGTCGATTCCCCTAGATAAAAAAAAAGATTGCTTTTCAAACCCATGAAGGACACTATGAATTAAATGTAATTCCCTTGGGACTAACAAATTCCCCCTCCACTTTCCAAGCAATTATGAATCAACTTTCCCATCCCTACTTTTGTGGGAAAAATAGCCACAAAGGCGAGTAGTCCTCCCACAGTGCTTAGAGAGAATCCTTGAGGTTGCATCAAGGGTTCAATATTGTGTTAGTAAGTTGGTATCCAAAACTCCAAATGGATAAGAAAACTATAAACAAGAAATAAAACAAAACTAACAAGAAATAAATGGGACAAGTGATAAAGAAAATGAAATGAAATAAGAGTATTCCAAACCAAATGTTTTATTGCACAATGGTCCAACTAAATACAATAGTGTCACCTTGGAGGTGAAATATTGAAAGGAATACAACAATCTCCCTTGGAGAGGTCCTTTTTGTCCACACAATTACAAGATAAGTAACATAGAATAATGGAGAAACACTTGCTTTTCAGAGGAAGAAAGAGAGGGATATTTTGCATGCCAATGTGAGGTAAGAAGATGTTTGAAAGGTGATCTCTCAATACAATTCTTGAAGCATAAAATTTCTATGATGTTCTCCTATAAATTCCATGTCTATTTCTTCCTTTTATAGGCCAAATGGAGGCCAAGAAATATCTATATTCAAATGTGACACTCTTGCATTTGAACTGTTTCTCTGAGTACATGAGTAGAACTATTGAATGGTCCCAAGCATGTAAAGAGTCCTTGTACGAATGAGATCTATTCTGCAAAGTATGGCATATGCATTGCAAAATCTAAGAGGAGGATCAACAGAGTATGGAGGAGGTTGCAGAGCAGGTAGTGGTTGTCCAACCAGTCACTACACCATCAAAGAAGAAGGGGTGGAGGAGCCTTTACTTAGATATCAGATCACTCTATCAGATCACTCCTTTACTTCTGCTGCAGAATATCGTTCGAAGATGCTCTGAACAGTCATTTTCATCAATCGGTCCCGAGACCCTGGATGTCAAGGTTTTCCATTTTGATTAGTCATGCGTATCACATTGTGATTTCCCAATTTGTTTTGTGATCATGGAAAATATGCCACCTCATAATTTGTTAGGATTTTGTATGTTCGGGTTTGATTCCCATGATGTAGCTAGTGTCATCACTCTATTTTGAGATTCATCTCGAGAGCAAATGGAACTATAAATATAACCTCAATATAGTATAAAGGGGGTTCGACATTCATTTCTGAAGCCTCTATGCTTGGTTTTGTAGCTTTGATATTTTCTTGGAAGTATTAATGAAAATTATTTCATGAGTTCCTGAGATTTATCAAGGTGTTCAATGTTAAGTCTGTGTTCCCCCGTATACTCCATCTCATACATGTGTTAACTTCTGCTAATATGTTTCTAGGTTGTATGTAAGGAATTCTTTCTTGTTAAGTGCTCCTTTCATCAGATAACGCATTTTTAATGTGTTCATAATGACTTTCATAGAACTAACCCTTCGTTAGGTGCTTTGTTTCAGTTATTATCCTTTACTGTTGCTTCTACTAAAGGTGTTGCAAGAGATTCATCCATAGATAGGTTCCTCTTGTGTCACTGGGATTCCTCTATTTTCCCTTGTCACCACTTAAAGTTATTTGAATAAATGTCAAAACCCATGCCGCCTCATATTACGAAGGATAATCACTAGTCGTTATGTTGTAACCCCTTGAATGTTTTAGACTTTGAATCCATTTCCCCATGGTGTTTTATGTTTGTTTTCCTTTCCACTCTTTGAAATATAACAATCCATTCTCATAAAAAATCTAGCCTTTCGACTGCTCGTTGTGAGACATATGTGTATGTGAATGATCTTGGTGACACTAAGAGAGCCCTCTCTGGCTGTATAGGCTACAATGTAGCTTAAATTTTGTTTGAAATGGTTACCCCAGTGATTTCCTACTCACAACCATAGGAAAAGAGTTTGATGATAGCGTTTTCTATGCCAATCTTATTGTCTTTGCAGGTATGTGATGGTATAGATGTTGCTCGTCTACTCAATGCAACATTAGTCCTGCTAAATTTTGAAACAACCTCATATTGGAATGATACAAGGTAGCGTACAATGTCTAATATGATACTAATTTTCTAGAAATGTTTCACCACACAATGATAATATTTAGAATCTTCTTTGAAGTTTTACAAGCAAATAAATATTGGCAACCTTGTTTCTATGGCTATGTAAAGAAAGTGCTAGGAAACAAATATGGAAATTCTGTGAAGAAAGGGAAATTGAAATTAACAGCATGTGTTATTAAATTATTACCATATAACCACGCGAAAGAGATGAATTCAACTACTTTCAACCATTAAAGAAAATTAATATATAAACATCATTAGACTTATAACTGGAGAACTTTGGGTATCTCTTTACATAGATCCTTGAAAACAAGGCAGGCCTTTCAATTACATTGTAATGTATCTGTACCAGGTTTTGAAGACCAATTGGTCTAATATGTTAATTGAATTCATTCAAATTTCATCATTAGGTTATCCCTTTTATGCTTTTATCCCCAATTGGCCACTAGAGAATGCTCAATCATGGCCTTCTGTGTTCAGTGATTTGTTTCTTAGGGTCACTTGGTAGCTGGAATTGCAAGCTGGATACATCAGCTACAAACTTGTAAGAGCCTAGACTTTTGTCCTTGAAAATTATAAATTGGCTGTTAAAATAATTATTTTGCTGCATGCATTATATAACTCATAGTTTAGGGAAATACAACTCAACTTTAAGGAACATGCCAATCTCAGACATCAAATTCCAAAACATGCCAATCTAGAAGCATAACTATCACTCAAACCAAAGATACAAAAGAAAAATTTCAGAGGTACAATTGAAAGGCCAAATACTGGTGATCCTAGTGTTTAGAAAGAGAGAGAGAGGATGTCAAGTCCTATTGGTCCCAATGGCCAAGGGAAAGGGAAGGGGGGAGAACCGAGGTACATTTTCACGATGTGCAATTTATTCCAAAATTGGATCAAATTATCATATATGTTTATGAAAAATTTGAGGATACGCCATTATCCTATCTTAGTTTTTTCCACTACTATTTTAGCAGAGTAGGGCACCCAACTAAAAATGTCATTACATATTCAACACCCCCGTAATGACCAATTTATTGTATTTTACAACGAGCAACTCCCAAAATTTCTAAAGTTTCTCTTTGCTCAAATAGACCACAGACACATACTGAACACTTATCTAAGGATTCCTTGTTAACAGTAAAGAAAACTCAGAATCCCTAAAAACCCCGGGCTTTTCTTTGGTAAGTAATATGGATATGAAAATGGATTCTATCTATAGAAAATAAGATAGGGTTTGGGAAGGTTATGCACTAAATTCCTTAAATAAACATATATATATAAGATACTGACAAGTCCATGTCCAATGTAGGTGATATCCTTAGCAACCCATACATCCAGACTAAACAACCCGAATCTACATTGTTTGTTCAAAAAGTTGGTCTAGAATTTGAAACCTTTCCAAACTAAATTAACCTTTATTTTTTTATAAACCTACTTACAATTTGACCTTAAATGATCACATACTGAAGACATTGTTTCTCTTGAGTTTTTTTAACAGGAAACTAGTAGAAGGTGCAGTAAATCTGTTAGGAACCCATGAAGAGAAATTGCAGACAACACAGTGAACACCATGAACAGAAATCACATACACCCGTACTGAAGCTGCGAATCCCTTTCGAAGAAATCACATGCAACGCCCAATACACAAATCGTGTCGAGAAATCAAAATTGCAGATGGTAAGTGCAGAAGCTTCCAAATGTTGACATAAAAATCTAACCTCGTTTATTTATAAGCTTGAATGGTAATAAAAATTTGAACAATAATATAAAATAACATTGTCACTTTGCATGTCAACACATAGTGCAAAGCATTAAGACTCGTGAGCTGCTCCTTGTAAGCTTCGTGCACGCTGAAGGTTTGGGTATGAGTGTTGGTAAGTTGGCCATGATATACGCATAGAAAAGGGGACGATAGATGCACTAAATTTTTTATCCCATGTTCCTTTATAAAGTCCACATAAGACTTGGGTAATAATAAAACTTTGGGTAAAGGTAAGTCTTTGGTAGTTTATGTAATGGTAAGTGAAACTTGGGTAATAATAACACTTTGGGTAACGGTAATCCTTTGGTAGTTGATGTAATGGTAAGTGAAGACAAAGACTTAACTTTGAGTTGAAAATCAACTTAAAATTGGCAAAGACCCAAACATTATAATAATCGTTTATCTCACTTGAATCCACGTGATTATAAATATATTATGAGTGGGTATGACTATAAAATAATAATCTTTATTATTTTTAACAATAATCATTAAATAATAGTTTTATTGAAAAAGTGTCTAAAAGTAACAGTTCTAAAAATTAAGTGTCTAAAATTAGAAATATGCTAGAGATGACAACATATCCTTGTGAGAGACGACAACATATCATTTTGAGAGCGCTCAACACCATGTGTGTTGAAGGAATTTCATTTATGTTCTATATATGAAATGTTTAGGAAGATTCATACTAGTTTCTATCTGTGCCAACCAATTTTTCTCATGAAGGCATTGGCTTTGGTTGGTATCCAAGTCTACAAATTTTCTCATGAAGGAATTGGCTTTGGTTGGCATTTTTCAAAGTATGTGCACATTCTAGCATATAAACCATGCTCTAATACTAGGAAGAACACCCAAAATGCCTCAAGAGTCAAGTATGATACCTTAAGGCATGAAACAATCATAAAAAATGTGCTAGGGAAAAGTCACTTTATCGAAAGTCTAATATAAACCATCAATGCCATCAAGTTATGAAAAATAGGTTAGAGTGCTCAACCCAAAATGTTAGTTCATGCCATCAAGAAGCTATATCAAGCCACAAATGCAAGAGCACTCCACTAGTCTTGATTGTATATGTTTGTGTCATCAAGGTACTGAATTAGCCTCATAAGCCTACAAAACACACACTTTAAGAGCCTCCAAACACCACATCAATATGTATAAAAAACCAAGTACTCCTGATCAATATGGAAAATCAAACCAAGAACACTGGGGCACCCCTTAAGGAAAATGATCCATGTGACACATGAATGAAGTTCATCATCAATCCCTCACAAACACAACATTGTCATGAAGATGATGATGATGATGATGGTGAAGATGGTGATGACGATGACGATGATGATGAAGAAGAAGTTGATGATGACGAATATGTTGATGAGGAAGACGGTGATGACGAATATGATGAAGATGATGATGATGATGATGATGAATATGGCATGACGACGACGATGATGATGGTGAAGAAGTTGATGATGATGAAGATGTTGATGAGGAAGACGGTGATGACAAAGATGAAGATGAAGGTGATGATGATGAATATGGGGATGATGATGATGATGAATATGGGGATGATGATGATGATGCCCTATGACATGATGAATATTGTGATGAAGAATCTGACGACCTCTCTAAACCAATGACGAAAAATGTCGTCGGTCTTTCTAGGTATGACGATGTGTATGATGATGTTACTTATGATGACAATGACGATGATGTTGATGGTGATGATTATGACGATGACGACGACGATGATGAATATGGTGATAACGATGTTGATGTCATAACTAGAAGTTGATGATGTTGATGATGATGATGATGATGACGTAATTTAAGTCTAGAAACCCTCCAACATCGCCAATGCACGTGTCTAGTCTAACCATGCCAAATTTCACACCAAGCTGACACATATATAAAAAATTTCATCGTTGGCCCCACGTAGCACATTAATTAACCTATAGGTATGGTTTTTGTTGCTCGAATTGTTAGTGACAGTCATGTTTGACTATGAATATGACGATGAAGTTGACGGCAATGATTATGATAACGATGATGATGACGATGATGATGATGATCACCATGTTGATATCATATGAAATGATGAAGATGATGATGATGATGATGATGACTATGATGATGATGTTGATGATGATGATGACGATGATGATGAAGAAGAAGAATATGACGATGATGACGATGATGCTGATGTTGATCATGATGACGACAATGATGACGATGACGATGATGATGATGATTGAGTCTGGAAACCCTCCCACACAGTAAATGCATGTGTCTAGTCTAACCATGCCAAATTTCACACCAAGCCAACACATATATAAAAATTTTATCATTGTCCCCACGTAGCACATTAATAAATCTATAGGTATGGTTTTTGTTGCTACAATTGTTAGTGACAATCATGTTTAACGATGAAGATGACGATGGAGTTGACGACGATGAAGACGACGATGATGATGATGATGATGATGATGACAATGATGATGATGACGACGACGATGATGATGATGAAGATGGTGATCACCATGTTGATCTCATATGAAATTATGAAGATGATGATGATGATGATGACGATGACGACAACGATGATGATGACGTTGATGATGACGACGACGATGATGATGACGATGATGATGATGGTGATGATGATGTTGATGATGATGATGACGACGATGATGATTTTGTTGATTATGTTGATGATGATGATGATGTTTGAGTCCGGAACCCCTCCCACACTGTCAATGCATGTGTCTAGTCTAACCATGCCAAATTTCACACCAAGCCGACAAATATAAACAAAATTTCATCCTTGGCCCCATGTAGCACATTAATTAATCTATAGGTATGGTTTTTGTTGCTCGAATGGTTAGTGACAGTCATGTTTGACGATGAAGATAATGATGAAGTTGATGATGATGTTGACGACGATGATGACAACGACGATGATGATGAAGATGTCGATCAAGACCACGACGATGATGATGATGAATATGATGATCACCATGTTGATCTCATATGAAATGATGATGATGATGATGACGATGATGATATTGATGATGATGATGATGATGATGATGATGATGATGACGATGACAATGATGATGATGATGACGATGATGATTTTGTTGTTGATGATGATGATGATGATGATGATGCTTGAGTCTAGAAATCCTCCCACATCGTTAATGCATGTGTCTAGTATAACCATGTGGTGCAAGTAGGTATGACTGCAGCCAACCCCAACCAATACTTCCAGGATATTCAGGCTCCTACACTTAGCAGGACTACCAAATTTAGCCTAATGGCCAAATTCTGCTCCAAATATTACCTTCCCACAATTTCGCCTCCGAAATCGTTGTTCCAACACTCTGTTTTTGCTGTCGGGATGTGGGATGCAGGATCTCAAAATACCCAAGTCACACCCTACAAATTTCCTCCCGAAACAACCTTCTTGAAATTGGGTTTTGGGATGCAAGATACATGATGCCAACTTTTCAAAGTTTCCCCCCTGAAACTTCCTTCCTAAAATTCTTCCCCCACAATTCTCCTAGCCATTAGATCTTTTCGTCCTTTGCTCCGACTGTCAATCTTATTTTTTCGCGTGGACCTCCCATATCTCCGCGAATATGTTAAATTTATCACAACTTCCATTGCATGATTCTTATAGATCGTCAGATCTTGAACTGCAGACTCAAGCTCCACCATTTGTTCTCTGCAAAAACTTGTTAAGGAAAAAAACCTGCGGGTTGCGCCGATTGATCATGAAATTGATCAATCCATCATGCAATCGTCCTGATTCTTTAGCCTAACACTCTTATGCATGCATCCACACTCTAATTCAACTATTCAAGAAAGAAATTGATGTGTGAATACAGTAGCTTATCAGAAATACACAAATGTTCATGAAAACACCGAAGTTGGCTTTGCACAGATACATAGCTCAACACAGCACATGCATAAAGGCTAAACAACCCAACAAACACACGGTTAATCCTTCTATTAAGCAACAAAGGAAAATTCACACAGCTCGGATCTCTCTCCTTCCGATTCTTCAAAATATTTACAAGTAGACCTAGACATACGTATGTCCCCTACCCTGCAAACTTAGAATTCTAATGTTGAAGAGAAGAACCCCCTCTACATCTCTAAATAGTCTATTTATCCTAAAAATACGACCTCCTCAACTGAGTGGTCCTACAACTGAAAACAAACTCTACGATGCATGATGAAAACGTCCTTGTCTAAAACAAATTACTGGCAGCTTGATCTCCATGTAGGGAGTTGCGATCCTCAATGATTCCTACGCCACTAATCAAAATGTGACTCATCAAAATAGATAAATCAAAATATATGCCACAGCATGTGACCAACTCATTACATTGTTGGCATGCCACGATGCTCCTGCATCAAACTTGCAAGGTAGAAAAGTTATGAACCCCTGTTCATTAGATAAACTACAGTGAAACCTTGGCCTCCAACTCTGTAGCGCTCATCCAAGTAGAATCCTCTATTGGCCGCTTCTTCCACTTGACCAAATACTCCAGATAGTCCTTCTTCCTTGTACTCTTCATCACCCTAGTGTCCATAATGGCCTCAACTTCCAATGGCTGTGTCACAGGCATTTTACCCACCCATTGTAAGTCTTCAGTAGGATCTTCACCTTCTGTAAAGGTTCCATTGTCACCTGCAACATAAGGATATAGATCTACTACATTAAATATTGGTAAAATACCCACTCATGTAGGCATCTCTAACTCATAAGCATTTGCTGAAAATTTCTTAATTATCCTGCAGGGTCCAATTTTCTTCATCTTCATCTTGTTATACTCCCCATTTAGAAATATGTCTCTCTTCAAATATGCAAAGACCAAATCTCCTACTTCATAGTTCTTTTCTCTCCTTTTGGAATCTGCTTTGGCCTTGTAACAGGTGTTACTCTATTGTAACCTTGCCTTCACTTGCTCCTGCAGCTCACTAATTCTTGTAGAAAACTCTTCTCCATTTTCACTTCTCTTATTCAATTGACCTAAGTCACGAAGTTCGCACACTCCTATTGGATGCATCCCATACAAAATTTGAAATGGACTCATCCCTGTACTCCTGTTTGGTGAATCATTATAGGCAAACTCAGCTTGCACTAATACTCTATCCCACTGCTTAGGAATCTACCAAATCAAGCTCCTCAACATGTTTCCCAGACTCCTATTGACTACTTCGGTCTGTCCATTAGACTATGGGTGATATGTTGAACTGAAATTCATCCTGGTACCTAACATCTTCCACAAGGTCCTCCATAAATGACTTGTGAACTTCACACCTCTGTCTGATATAATGCTTCTAGGTAGACCATGTAGCTTCACAACTTCATCAAAGAACAAGTTAGCAATATGTGTAGCATCACTAGTCTTGTAACATGGAATGAAATGTGCCATCTTAGTGAATCTATTTACCACAACAAATTTAGAATCATGTCCCCTCTAATTTATTGGCAAACCTAGAATGAAATCCATACTCACAGAATCCCAAGGCCTAGCTGGAATAGGTAATGGTGTATAGAATCCTCTGTTCCAGCTTCTCCCCTTAACATGCTGGCATACTCTGCATTTTCTTACAAAATTCTGAACTTCATACCTCATCCTTGGCCAAAAATAGAAATGGCCCAACTCTCCGAAGGTTTTATCACTTCCAAAGTGACCTTCTATGCCTCCATTATGTTTCTCATGTATCAAGTTATCTCTCATCGAACACCTTGGTACACACAATTTGCTGGTTTTAAAGAATAACCCATCCTGTAGGGTATACTCCATCCATGGCTCTCTTTCCACCTCCACTGGATTCTTACAAGCCTTGTAAGCTTCCTGGAAACCAATGTCAGCTTCATACAAATCTCTCAAATTCTCAAATCCCAAGACTTGGATTTGATTCTCTTGCATAACCAATAGTCTTCTACTCAAAGCATCAACTACTCTGTTTGACTGTCCACTTATGTGTTTCAAAACAAAGGTAAAGATTTGTAAGAACTCAACCCACTTGACATGTTTTAGGTTCAACTTAGGTTGTTGCATAATGCACTGTAATGCATGGTTGTCAGAATACAACACAAATTCTCTAGGCATCAAATAATGCCTCCAATGCTTCATTGCTTGAACAATAGCATAAAACACCTTGTCATAAGACGAATAATTTTTCTTGGCATCATTCATCTTTTCACTGAAATACGCTATAGGCCTGTCCTCCTGACTGAGTACAATTCCGATTGCTACTCCACTAGCGCCACACTTCACTTGGAAAGGCTGTGTTGAAGTCTGGTAACTTCAATACTGGTTTCTTAGTGATGTTCTTCTTCAATAACTGAAAACTCTTTTCAGCCTCAGCTGTCCATTGAAATGGTTGTCTATCCTTCTTAATTGTCTCAATGATAGGTGCACAAATACCACTAAAATTCTTTATGAATTTCCTATAGAAACTTTCTAATCCATGAAAGCTGCTTACCTCAAATATGTTCCTAGGTGAAGGCCAATCAATGGTTGCTTGAACCTTTTCTAGATCCATCTTCAACCCATCTCCGGAGATAACAAAACCCAAATATACAAGCTCCGTATTTATAAATGTGCACTTCTTCACATTTATCAGTAATTTTTCATGTTGTATCCTCTCTAAAACATACCTCAGGTTCTTCAGATGCTCCTCTTCTGTTTTTCTAAAAACCAAAATGTCATCAAGGTAAACTATTAAAAACTTACCTATGAAATCCCTCAAGACTTCATTCATCAATCTCATAAAATTGCTTGGTGCGTTGGACAATCCAAATGGCATGACCAACCACTCATACAACCCATAATTTGTTTTAAAGGTTGTTTTCCACTCATTTCCTTCTTTGATCCTGATCTGATGATATCCACTCTTCAAATCCAATTTTGAAAAGCATGTTTCCCCACTTAGGCAATCCATCATGTCATCCATCCTTGGTAATGGAAATCTATATCTGATAGTGATCTTGTTAATTGCTCCAGAGTCAGTACACATCCTCCATTCACCATCCTTCTTTGGTGTTAGTACTGCTGGTACTGCACATGGATTCAGACTCTTTTGGACCAATCCTTGTCCAAAAATCCTTGGACTTGCTTCCTCAATTATTCATTATCTTGAGATGTCAATCTGCATGCTGCCTTGTTTGGTAAACTGGCTCTTGGAATAAAATAAATCTGATGACTTATATCCCTTCTTGGTGGTAATTCATCAGGTAAATCATCCACCACAATGTCACTAAACTCGCTCAGCATCTCCTGAATCTCCTGAGGTAGATCTGCCACACTGGTCTTCATCATCACCACTCTTGGCTTACATACTACAGCATAGTTCAACTCTTCTTCCTCAACTTGCTGCAAATATTCTTTTCTTGACAACATTAGAACTTTAGGCATTGACTGTCTTGCTGCACTACCTTCTTGCAAAGGGTGTAGTGCATGTGTTATCCCATTCTGCTTGAAACTATGGCAGTTTCTCCTACCATCATGAGTTACTTTCTTATCAAATTGCCATATTATTCCTAATAGTATATGAAAAACATCCATGGGCATCACATCGCACAGAATCTTGTCCTTATATGGACCTATTTGGAAATCAACTATACACTGCTCACTCACCAGGATTTGATGTCCTTTATGTAACTAAGATACTTTGTATGGAATAGGATGCTTGGTCTTCTTTAAACTAAGATTTTCCACCATCTCTGTGGAAACAAGATTGTCAGTACTCCCACTATCAATCACCATCTTACAACACTTCCCTTGGACTTTACACATGGTCCTGAATAAAGACTTCCTTTGAGCAGGCTCTACTTGCTCCTTCTCAGGTTTCAACAAGACCTTGTTCATCATCAATAACTCTACTCTCTCTGGAAAGACTTCCTCTACCATCGACTATTCTTGCTGTTGCTCATTCTGAGATACATAGGCTCCTCTCTATCCTATGTCTTCTTTCCCTGGACATTCAAATGACTTATGCCCCAACTGGTTGCATTTATAGCATCGAATGATAACTTCTATGCCCCATCCTCTACCTCTACCTCCTTGGTAAGGCCCTCTTCTACTAAAATCACCTCCTCTACCATGCCGCTCTTGCTGGATAGAGTTACTAGACTCTCCTCTCTATGGTCCAATTATTCCTCTTCCAGCCACTTTCCCTCATCCTTTGGCTGAACGACGACCTCTATTGAATCTCTGCTTCCTTGTTATCTTTTCTTCTACCATCACAGCACACTGATACGCCTCCTCTATTGTTCTGGGTGATATCATGCTAATATCTTCTTGGATATCCATCCTTAGACCATTTACATATAGAAGCCTTCTCTGCTGACTCTTCCACATATCCAGCCCTTAGGTTCACCTTGTAGAACTATTTAGTGTATTCTCTCACTATTAACAATCTTTGTCTAAGGTTCTGCATCTGTCTATACAGAATTAATTGGTAATATTTGGGCAAGAATTTAGCCCTCATTTTTTCCACCATTCTATTCCAGCTTTTTATCAATGGCTTATTCCTCCTTCTTCTTTCTGTTTACACACTATCCCACCACAAGGATGCATGCCCTTTCAACCTCATCACAACCAATCTGAATTTCTTTCCTTCTTCTACCTCATTGTACTCAAAGTACTTATCTAGCTCACTGATCTAGTCAATGAGATGCTTCGCGATGAGACTTCCATCATAAGTAGGCAACTCCGGTCTCGGCCTTGAATTCACTCCCATAATAGATCTGAAATATCTTAACCCTGGTGTCTCCTGCATAGGTGCAACTTCTTCTCTTCTAGGTATCTTCATTTGTCCGTTTCCATGGCTTCTAGACATGCCCTTAAATCTCTCATTTCCTCTAGAACTTCTACATTCCCTCCTAGTCGACCTCTGTCACAACCTCTTTCTCTTCCAATGTGTGCAACTATCTTCTCACACTAAGCCTATGCAATAATAGTTCTCTTTCACACTGTTACAACTTACCTCACCAAGCCTCTTCTCGACCCTTGGTATTTCGGTAATGCTAGTCCTCTATCTAGAACCTCTTGAGCACTCTTCTTTGCTCTCTATAGGGTTTTATAGCTACGCTTCTCTCTTTCATGAGCTTTTCCTTGCTCCTTCAAAAATTCTACCCAGAATCGCAACTATGGAATTCCTCAACAGGAAATATCAACCTCTTTGCTCTGATACAAAAACTGGTGCAGGAAGGTCTGGCCGCAGCTAAACCCAACTAGCACTTCCAGGATATTTAGGCTCCTAGACTTAGCATGATGCCAAATTTATCCTAATGCGCAAATTCTGCTCCAAATATTACCTTCCCACAATTTTTCCTCCAAAATCACTGTTCCAACACTCTGTTTCCGCAACAAAGTTTTCACTGTTAAGATGTGGGATGTGGGATCTCAAAATACCTAAGTCATGCCTCGCAACTTTCCTCCTGAAACAACCTTCCCAAAGTCGAGTTTTGGGATGCGAGATGTGGGATGCCAAATTTTCAAAGTTGCTCCCCCGAAACTTCCTTCCCAAAATTCTTCCCTCGCAATTCTCCTAGCTATTAGATCTTTTCGGTCTTCGCTCCAATCGTCAATCTTCTTTTTCACGTGGACCTCCTAGATATATGCGGATCTGTTAACTTTCTCGTAGCTTCTGTTGCAGGATTCTTCTAGACCGTCAGATCTTGATATGTAGACTCAATCTCCATCGTTCATTCTTTGCAAAAACTCGTTAAGGAAGAAAACCTACGGGTTGCGCCGATTGATTATGAAATTGATCAATCCAACCTGCAATTGTCCTGATTCTTTAGGATAACACTCTTATGCATGCATCCACACTCTTCTTCAACTATTCAAGCAAGAAATTGATGTGTGAATATAGTAGCTTCTCAGAAATATAGAAATGTTCATGAAAACGCCGAAGTCGGCTCTACACAAATACACAGTTCAACACAACACATGCATAAAGGATAAACAACCCAACAAACACATGGTTAATCCTTCTATTAAGCAAAAAAGGAAAATGCACATAGCTTGGATCTCTCTCCTTCCTATTCTTCAAAATATTTACAAGTAGACCCAGACATACGTCTGTCCCTTGCTCTGCAAATTTCAGAATTCTAATGCTGAAGAGCAGAACCCCCTCTACATATCTAAACTGTCTATTTATCCTATAACTATGCCCACCTCAACTGAGTGGTCCTGCAACTGAAAACAAACTCTGCGATGCATGATGAAAACATCCTTGTCTGAAACAAACTACCCGTGACTTGATCTCCACACAGGGAGTCGCGATCTGCAATGATTCCTACGCCACTAATCAGACTGTGACTCAACAAAACAGATAAATCAAAATAGATGCCATAGCATGTGACCAAATCATCACATTGCTGGCATACCACGATGCACTTGCATCACCATGCCAAATTTCACACCAAGTCGGAACATATATAAAAAATTTCATCGTTGGTCCCACGTAGCACATTAATTAATCTATAGGTATGGTTTTTGTTGCTTGTATGGTTAGTGACACTCATGTTTTATGATGAAGATTATGATGAAGTTGATGACGACGATGATGATGATGATGACGACGACGACGACGACGATGATGATGATGATGAAGATGGTGATCACCATGTTGATCTCATGTGAAATGATGAAGATGATGATGATGATGATGGAAATAATGATGATGATGATGATGATGATGTTGAAGATGATGATGATGATGACGGTGATGATGATATTGATGATGATGATGATGATGATGATGATGATGATGATGATTGGTGTAGGTAGGTATGACCCTATCCAACCCCAACCAGCACTTCCAGGATCTTCAGGCTCCTACACTTAGCAGGACTACCAAATTTAGCCTAATGGCCAAATTCTGCTCCGAATATTACCTTCTTGCAATTTTGCCTCCAAAATTGCCGTTTCGACACTCTGTTTCCGCAAGAGAGTTTCCGCTGTCGGGATGCGAGATCTAAAAATACCCAAGTCGCACCCCACAACTTTCCTCCTGAAATGGCCTTCCTGAAATCAGGTTTCGGGATGCGGGATGCCAACTTTTCAAAGTTGGTCCCTCGAAACTTCCTTCTTGAAATTATTCCCCCGCAATTCTCCTAGTCGTTAGATATTTTCGACCTTCGATCCAACCATCGATCTTATTTTTCACGTGGACCTCCTTGATCTCTGGGGATCTGTTAAATTTCTTGCAACTTCCGTTATGGGATTCTTCTAAACAGTCAGATCTTGATCCGCGGACTCATTCTCCACCGTTAGTTCTCTGCAAAAACTCATTAAGGAAGAAAACCTACGGGTTGCACCGATTGATCATGAAATTTATCAATCCAGCATGCAATCTTCCCGATTCTTTAGCCTAACACTCTTATTCATGCATCTACATTCTACTTCAACTATTCAAGCAAGAAATTGATGTGTGAATACAATAGCTTCTCAAAAATACACAAATGTTCATGAAAATTCCAAAGTCAGATCTGCACAGATACACAGTTCAACATAGCACATGCAAAAAGGATAAACAACCCAACAAACACACGGTTAATCCTTCTATTAAGCGAAAAAGGAAAATGCACACAAATCGAATTTCTCTCCTTCCGATTCTTCAAAATATTTACAAGTAGACTCAGACATACGTCTGTCCCTTACTCTACAAACTTAGAATTCTAATTCTAAAGAGCAGAACCCCCTCTACATCTCTAAACTGTCTATTTATCCTAAAACTACGAGCGCCTCAATTGAGTGGTCCTGTAACTGAAAACAAACTCTACGACACATGATGAAAACGTCCTTATCTGAAACAAACTACCGGCGGCTTGATCTCCACATAGGGAGTCGTGATCCATAATTATTCCTACTCCGCTAATCAGACTATGACTCATTAAAATAGATAAATCAAAATAGATGCCACAACATGTGACCAACGCATCGCATTGTTGGCATGCCATGATGCGCCTGCATCAATGATGATGATGATGTTTGAGTCTGGAAACCCTCCCATACCATCAATGCATGTGTCTATTCTAACCATGCCAAATTTTGCACCAAGCCGACACATATATAAAAAATTCCATCGTTGGCCCCACGTAGCACATTAATTAATCTATAGGTATGGTGTTTGTTGCTTGAATTGTTAGTGGCGATCATGTTTGGAGATGAAGATGACAATGAAGTTGATGATGATGACAACGACGATGACGATGATGATGGTGATGATGATGAAGATGGTGATCACCATGTTGATCTCATATGAAATGATGAAGAAGATAATGATGATGATGATGATGATGATGACAATGATGATGATGTTAATGATGATGATGACGATGATGATGAAGATGATGATGATGGTGATGATGATGACGATGATGATGTTGATGATGATGATGAAGATGATGATGATGTTGATAGTGATGATGATGATGATGATGTTTGAGTTTGGAAACCCTCCCACACCATCAATTCACATGTCTAGTCTAACCATGCCAAATTTCACACCAAGCCGGCACATATATAAAAAATTTCATGGTTGGCACCACATAGCACATTAATTAATCTATAGGTATGGTTTTTGTTGCTCAAATTATTAGTGACATCCATGTTTGATGATGAAGAGGATGATGATGTTGACGATGATGATGATGATGACGACGATGAAGATGATGATGACAATGACGACGACGATGACGATGATGATGATGTTGATGATGATGCTGTTGTTGATGTTGCTGCTGCTGATGATGGTGTTTGAGTCTGGAAACCCTCCCATAATGTCAATGAATGTTTCTAGTCTAACTGTCACGTCCCCATGCTTCCGACTGACGACAAAGACGTGACCTAAGCTTTAACCACTTGGGCTAAGATCCCATGAACATGTACATGCATAAAAATTGCATAAACAGAATGCTGAAGGGAAATGCATTAAAGTAAAACATGCACAAATGCCATTGTTTATCATACACAACTATCGTTATTTATCATGCACAGTGGAATCAACATGCATTCACACAAGCATTCATTTAACATGTTCATCATTTTCATTAACAGAAAGTGTGGTTGCAGACGTAAAATGGACAAGATCACTTATCTTATGAAGAACTCGTTCCGCAACCAGCTACGTCACTACAATGTTCCACCCAACCATAGGGCAGCGTGCTCCTTAATCTCTCAGCAGTACTACCACCCTCGAGCTGGGCATGATTCTCCAAGGAATAAGGGAACTAGCATTCTTACACATAGCCAAGGATATACAAAACATAGCCAATCCAACACAGTTGGGTTTATCAGGACATCAAGGAGTTGGGAAAGGCTCAATGCTAAGCTGGTGAGCTCATTACAAAGCCAAGAATGCGTACACCAGAACTAGCCTGACCTCTAAGACACCCACACACACCTAACATAAGGAATCAGTCCCTTCTTTGCTACACAGTCCCTCAGGCCCTGCATTCCCTTCCAGTGCTATTCAGGGGTGATGGAGAAGAAGGCCAGCCCTATAGCTCTGTCTGTGTGGTTTCCCAGCCACCAGATTTATCAAGCAAGCCAAGCCCCCATCATTGCTCCTTACATAGTCCGAAGACCAACCATTGCATGTATGCAATCACTTAGAATTACAACTGAACATGGGGAACGATTTTTGAGTCGTTCTTGGCCCTCTCATGGCCAAAATGACTCCCAACAATCTACAACATCCCCCACATCATAACAGCAAACACAATCACAAGGGAAAAATACTCCCAAGTAGATTACAACAGTTCTAAACGAACATCAACGAAAATCACAATATGAGGAACAACACCAGTCCACCTTGGGCAAGTAAGCTAGTGGAAAGGACTTACACTGGCCGCACTGGGGAAGTAAGATACATACTCTTAGTCTGTACGTGGATGAAAGCTTGCACCAGACCGCAATCACAGAGAAGATCGCAGCATTCACAGGGAAGGAAGACCAGATCAACCCAAAATCAGCTTGCGCTGTTCACAGAGTCCGTAGAGGAGGAACTACGTGGGTAAACCAACCTGTGCGTGAGAATAATCAATAGGAAATGGCCCCTGAGTGAGGACGAGCAGCTTCTAGCTTGTGTGTGGATGGACAGGAAACCAGAGGTGCGTGAAAAGGGGAGTGCATGCGTGCTTCAGCTCATCATGGAAAGAGTGGAATCCTGCGTGAGTGATCGTGGGGGTTTTTCCTGGCCATAGTGAAGTCAACCGTGGTGGAGTGTGCGTGTGGGTGAGGACTGACAGTCCTGCCACCCCACTCCCAAATACCATAACTGCCTCAACCACCAGCAGCCATTCTTAATGAAAATGGTTGGAATAAAACAAGGGAAGAAGACACATGGGTATTTTCCCTCATTGGCCCAAGGTTTGACAATTTCCCCACCCTTATCCTTGTGAAAATCATGCCCCTTTCTCATTTTAGTTTCCGCGATCATAGCTGGTCGGGTTCATTTTAATTAAAGATGCATATTTACATGATGCTAAAACTTAATATGTGTCGCATGCCCCGATATACCATCGATGACGAGTTTAAATCCAAAATATAGCATAACCGATCAATGGTGGGGCCTTGGCCTTTAGCTCCACACCGTGATCATTTACAATATTTACATCATGTACATTTAATGCAACGGGGTCAAAATCGGGGTGTTACATTCCCCTCCCCCTTCAATAGCACTGTCCTCAGTGCTTTACAAAATTGAACAAAATACTACACTGGTATCACCTCAGTGTTCCGCAAAATTGAAAAAAAATGGATGTGCCAATCGCATGGGATCCTCCAGCTCCCAAGTAGCCTCTTTAGGTCCGTAGTGCTCCCATTGCACCTTTACCTGCCCTATGGCCCGGTTCCGGAGCATTGTGACCTTCCTGTTGAGGATGTGCATTGGCTCGATTCGGAACTCTCCCTCGGGTTCCACCTGAATCACATCCCAATTTATCACATGGTTAGGATCATGTACATATATCTTAAGCAAAGAAACATGAAAAACATTTTGAACTCTAGTGCTAGCAGGCAATGCAAGTCTATATGCAACTGGCCCTATTTTTTCAAGCACTTCAAACGACCCACAGTATCTTGGGGACAACTTGGCACAACTACCAAGCTTCAAGGAACTCTTCCTTGCCCTCAATCTGAGGTAAACATGACCTCCGACCCTGAACTCTTGGTTCACCCTATGCTTATCTGCATAGCTCTTCTGTCTGTCCTGTGCTACTTTCAGATTCTGCCTAATCTTTACAACCTCTTGCTCCATTTCCTTGAGCAATTCTGGTCCAAGCACAATCCTGTTCACTGGATTATCCCAAGTCACTGGTGTCCTACACCTTCTCCCATACAAAGCTTCATACGGACTCATCCCCAAGGATTCCTGCTGTCCATTGTTATAAGCAAACTCTACCAAGTGAAAGTAATCTTCCCACTTGGTTGGTTTGTCCATCACATACATGCAAAGCATATCTTCAAGCACCTGATTAAATCTCTCTGTCTGACCATCTGTCTGAGGATGGTATGTAGTGCTGAAGTTTATCTTGGTACCCAAATATGCAAACAACCCCTTCCAAAAGTTGGAAGTGAACTTGACATCTCTATCAGAGACTATTGCCTTCGTCAATCCATGCAATTTGAATATCTCCTTCATGAAGATATTTGCGATGACATCAATCTGATGCATAGAATTCATTGGTATAAAATGTGCTTCCTTAGTCAACTTGTCTACCACAACCATGATAGAATCATGTTGTCTCCAAGTCATTGGCAATCCTGTAATAAAATCCATGGAAATAAATTCCCATTTCCATTCCGGAACTGGCAAAGGCTGCAACAAACCTGCTGGATGTTGATGCTCAACCTTTACCTATTGACATTTCATACACCTGGAAATGTAATCAGCCATATCCCTTTTCATTCCTGGCCAAAAGTACTGCTTCCTAGCTGTAGCAATTGTCTTCTGATATCCTGGGTGACCAGAATATGGAGCTTGATGGATTTCATCCATAACAACTCTCCTCAGATATGCTACATTTGGGATATAAATTATACCTTTATAAGTGAGAAGTCCATCTTCTTCCAATTTATATCCTTCATACCTCTTCTCAAGACTTTGCTGCTGCAATTTGTCTTTTACCTGCTCATACAATTCATCTCCGACAGCATGACTAACAATCTGCTTCCTCAATTCTGACTAGCAAATACTAAGAGATGCCACATGTATTTTTTGCATCTTCCTACTGAGTGCATCAGCTACCTTATTCTCCTTTCCCTTTATGTGCTTGATTTCAAAATCAAACTCACATAAAAATTCCAGCCATCTTGCTTGCCTAGCATTCAGAGTAGGCTGATCAAATAGATACTTCAAACCACAATGGTCTGTTCTGAGCTCAAATCTCCTACCCATGAAGTAATGTCTCCACATATTGAGAGCATGTACTATGGTTGCAAGCTCTAGATCATGAGTGGCATAGTTCATCTCATGTTCCTTCAACTTTCTTGACTCATAACATTTCACATGGTTGTCTTGCATAAGGACTCCTCCAAGCCCTTGTCCACATGCATCGGTACACACCACAAAATCTTTTTCTGTATCTGCAACTTTCAATACTGGTGCACTAGTGAGAAGATTATTCAATCTCTGGAAGCTTTCTTCACACCTCGATGTCCATTCGAACTTCATTCCCTTCTTTTGCAAAGAAGTGATAGCATGTGCAACTTTGGAGAATCCCTCAATGAATCTTCGGTAGTATCCTGCAAGTCCCATAAAAGATCTTACATCCGTCACATTTCTTGGAGTAGGCCAATTCATGATGGCTTCTATCTTTTCAGGGTCCACAGATATACCCTCCTCTGAGATAATGTGACCCAAATACTGAATTCTATCTATATAGAAGTCACACTTGCTCAGTTTTGCATACAACTGATGCTCCCTGAGCAAATTCAATGTCAGTCTCAAATGCTCTTCATACTCTCCCTCATTCTTAGAATAAACAAGAATGTCATCAAGGAAAACAAGAACAAACATGTCCAAATACTTGCTGAAGACGCTATTCATAAGGCACATAAATATAGCTGGTGCATTTGTGAGACCAAATGGTACCACTACAAACTCATAATGCCCATACCTTGTCCTGAAGGCTGTCTTATGAATGTCTTCATCCTTGATTCTCACCTGATGGTAACCAGACCTCAAGTCAATCTTGGAAAATACCTTTGCTCCCCTCATTTGATCAAAGAGGTCATCAATCCTAGGAAAAGGATATTTATTCTTCACGGTAACCTTGTTCAATTGTCTATAATCAATACATAACCTGAGTGTACCATCTTTCTTCTTTACAAACAGAACTGGTGCTCCCCAAGGGGACACACTCGGTCGAATGTACTTCTTTTCCAACAAATCTTGCAGTTGCATCTTCAATTCTATCATCTCTGGTGTACTCATCCTGTAGGGTGCCTTGGACACTGGTGCTGCTCTTGGCACAAGTTCAATAGTAAAATCAATGCCCCTCTTTGGAGGAAGCCCTAGAATTTCATCAGGAAACACATCCCTAAATTCTTGTAACACCTGATAGTTCTCCAACCTAGGAGTTTCATCTCCTTATGTGTCCAAAATATGTGCCACATACAATTGACAACCCTTCCTACAGAACTTCTTTAACTGCATTTTTGAAACCTGCCGTACTGAAATCACCTTTGGAATGCCTTTCACAACTACTAGGTTCCCTTCTTCATTCGTGCATTCAAAAGTCTTATTGTAGCATTCAAGCTTCACCGTGTGAGCTTCTAACCAATCCATTCCAATGAGAACATCATAGGAACCAAGCGGTAGGACATTCAGATCTACACAAGTGACCAATCCATTCATGACCAATGGACATTTCTCTACCACTTCACTGACCTTTCTCTTAGTTCTAGTGGCTAGCTGAACTAACGAAGACTTCCTGTGCTTTAATTTATTAAAGGCACAAATATCCACTACTCTAGGAGTAATGTAACTATGGGTAGAACCAGGGTCAATCAAAATAGAAATAGATTGCTCAACAATCTTACCTGCTACTTCAACTACAGTTGACTGGTGATCTGCTTGACGATCCTCCAGTGCTGCATAGATCCTAGGAACTGCCCTTGCTACTTGGCCCACTGTTTTTGCTTCTTGAACGTTATAAGCTAGCATTTCACTCTCATTTTCGAGCGGACAATTCCTACGCATGTGGGGTCCTCCACATTTCCAACATTGAAGTGGTCCTCTATTCTGTTGTGGATCCTTAGGCTTTTCTCCTGTCACTCCAACTGGCTTGCAGCTTGGGATGGTTGCTTCTGCTGATTCCTGAAGTTAGAAGGTTTGAAACATTTCTTCCTTTGGTCAAAATTCTCGTTCTTCTTGTCCTTCCATGCCTTATGGTAATCTGGCTTACCTTTTCCTTGCTCATAGCAATACTTAGCTTTCCTTATTGCTTCTTCAAGAGTTCTAGGCTCATAAAACTCAATTCTATCTTTATAAGACTGAGGTAATCCACTCAGAAAATGTTGGACCTTCACTTTTTCATCTCTGATGTATCGGACATACCTCAACAGCTCCAAAAACTTATTTGCATATTCTTCCATGGTCTGCTGTCCCAATCTCAACTCATGGAACTCCTTAATCTTGTCATCATAATACCTGTCAGAGAGGTATTTCTGCTTGAAATACTTCTTGAACTGTTTCCACTTAAGTCTCCTTTCACTGATTCTCTTCACTTGCTTGAAGTGTTCCCACCAAATGGATTCTCTTCCATTCAGATTGAATATGGCAACTCTTGCCTTCATGTTTCCTGAATAATCATGCACTTGAAAGTACTTCTTTATCCCAAGAAGCCAAGCTTCAGCTTCCTGTCCTGTCTTTATCTCACCATCAAATGTAGGAGGTTTAGCTTTCTTAAATTCATCTCGAGCATTAGAGGAATTATGGGGTCTAAAATGGGCCTCCTAAGGAAAATAATAAAATAATAGTTAAAATAATAAAATAATATTGATTAATTTTGGAGGAAGAAAGAAAAAAACTACTTTTTGTGTTCGTATTTTCGACATATCTCCCTGTGTTTTTACTCAAATTTTGATTGGGAGAGCTCGTTGGATGCGGAATCAAATTCGGCATCCAACAAGCTCTCCCGAATGAAATTTGAGTAAAAACACAATGAGATATGTCGAAAATACGAACAAAAAAAGTAGTTTTTTTAATGACAAATATGTCAATTCAACCATTATGGTTGACTTATTTTATTGAAATTCTATTGGTTCTTGAAATCCAGCTCACAAAAACTTATTTTGGCACGTTTTCTTATAAGGCCCATTTTAGACCTCAAATTTCCTCTAATGAGCGATCCCTATGGTGTCTCCTTCTTTTTCTTTTAAGAGAAGAAGAGCTTGAATCCCCACTGGATTTTTTAGAATTAGATGACCCACTAGAAGTCCTTCTCATTCTCCTAGTACTGCTCTTACTGCCTTCTGGCCTTGCTGTACCTCGTCCAGAATCTATCTTTCTATGTAAGTCTGTTAAACTCTGCAACATAGTAGCATTCAACTGATGCTGCTCTTCCTGGGCTTTAATTAAGCTTCTCATGGTAGCTGCAACGTCTGACGATGTCTCTTGGAATCTCCTTCCATTAGACTCAATGTCATCATTTCTATTACGGACATTTTCCCATGGCATCTTCTGCTTGCTCATGAGAATCCCGAGCATCATACCCATCATGGGTTCTCATATTGAACCACCACTTTACTTGTCAAACTGCACTACCTAGAATACTTCCCTGGAAGGTGACTATGACTCTGCAAACATGTTAGTAACACAACTGTTAGATACATAATCATTAATATAAACCAGCATTACTTACCTTCTCTTGGAAAATTATAAAATTACAAGCTTTTCCAAACACTAGATTTTCTTCATCAAGAATGTCTATCTTCACTGCCACTTTCTCATTTTTCAGCCCTAAAAATTCACTGTAAAACCACTGAAAATATCAATGAATAACAGTCAAAATCAGCTGGAAAAATCCCACGGAAAACTTAAATTTCTTGTGCAAAATCAGCTCTCACTTCCACTAGCGATCCGACGTTTTGGCAGCCCAAATCGCTAATTCCTCCAATGTATCGGCAGTTGAAGCAACTAAATTTTTCCAATGTACATCAGCTGTCGGGTCCACTAAGCACTAACGTTGGCAATTGGATCCTCTAACCCTTCAGACGCTTAGTCCTTTCGTCAGCCGCAATGGGGGTTGTCCAATCCCCTAACTTCATCTGACGTAGCTCCTCGGCTGTCGAAGGCTCTAACTTTTTCGACGTCTTTATAATTAACCAAAATTTTCAATTTTCCCTTTTCGCCTTCTTCTTCACCACTGGATCGGTTCCATTTCGTCCTTTACGTTAGCGAAGAAGTTTCATCAACAGCCGCAATGGCAGCCCAACGTCTTCATCTTCCTCCGATCAGCAGCCAAATCTACTGTGGCATAGCCCAATTGGAATTGGCAGTCTTTTTACATAGGAAGCCTAGTGACTTTGGTTTCCACAATGGTGGCACAACAAACACTAACTTCTTCCGATCGGCGGCTGTTTACTTAGAAAAATTTTAACTTTCCAGCGTCGGCGGTCTTTTCACATCGGAAGTCTAGTGCTCTAGACTTCTGCAACGGCAGCACACGAACAACTATTTCTTCTTCCAACGGCCATTGTTTTCCTTCCTTAGAAAATTTTAACTTCCTTGCGGCATCGGCGGTCTTTCTTGTGGGAATACTTAGTGCTTTTGGATGCCACAACGGTGGGCGCACGAGCACTTTCTTCCTCTGATAGTCAACAATTTTGAGCCCTTAACCTTCTCGACGGCGTCGACGATCAGAGGACTTTTCCGTCGGGTGCGTAGTTGCTTCGCCGTCCGCAACGGCATATGCTCGATCGACTATTTCCGCCGATGGTCGTCCAACACTTAGAGAAATTTTTCTCGATTTCCTTCCAACGGCCCTTCGTCGGGAATGCTTCCACCTAGCGCTTCTGCTACAGTGGAAGTCTTTCCCGCTAGTGTCCCGATCGCTCAACACTTAGACCAAATTTTTTTTTGAATTTTTCCAGTCTGATTTCTGCTGGACAGAAAGAAGTTCTGCTTCTGTCACTGTAACTTCATGGCTCATGCAGGCCCATGCTGCAACATGAGCTCTGATACCACTAACTGTCATGTCCCCATGCCTCTGACCGGCGACGAGGATGCGACCCAAGCTTTAACCACTTGGGCTAAGAGCCCATGAACATGTACATGCATAAAAATTGCATAAATAGAATGCTGAAGGGAAATGCATTAAAGTAAAACATGCACAAATGTCATTGTTTATCATACACAACTATCGTTTTTTATCATGCATAGCGGAATCAACATGCATTCACACAAGCATTCATTTAACATGTTCATCATTTTCATTAATAGAAAGTGTGGTTGCAGACATAAAATGGACAAGATCACTTATCTTATGAAGAATTCGTTCTGCATCCAGCTACGTCGCTGCAACGTTCCACCCAACCATAGGCCAACGTTCTCCTTAATCTCTCAGCAGCGCTGCCACCCCTGAGCTGGGCATGATTCTCCAAGGAATAAGGGAACTAGCAGGCTTACACATAGCCAAGGATATACAAAACACAGCCAAGCCAACACAGTTGGGTTTATCAGGCCATCAAGGAGTTGGGAAAGGCTCAATTCTAAGCTGGTGAGCTCATTACAGAGCCAAGAACACCTACACCAGAACTAGCCTGACCTCTCAGACACCCACACACACCCAACACAAGGAATCAGTCCTTTCTCTCCTACATAGTCCCTCAGGCCTTGCATTCCCTTCCAGTGCTATTCAGGGGTGATGGAGAAGAAGGCCAACCCTCTAGCTCTGTCTGTGTGGTTTCCCAGCCACCAGGTTTATCAAGCAACCCAAGCCCCCATCCCTGCTCCTTACACAGTCTGAATACCAACCATTGCACGTATGCAATCACTTAGAATAACAGCTGAATAGGGGGAATGATTTCTGAGTCATTCTTGGCCCTCTCGTGGCCAAAACGACTCCCAAAAATCTACAACAGCCCCCACAGTGTAACAGCAAACACAATCACAAGGGAAAAATAATCCCAAGTGAATTACAACAGTTCTAAACGAACAGCAACGAAAATCACAATATGAGGAACAACACCAATCCACCCTGGGCAAGTAAGCAAGTGGAAAGGACTTACACTGGCCACACTGGGGAAGTAAGATACATACTCTTAGTCTGTATGTGGATGAAAGCTTGCACCAGACCGCAATCACAGAGAAGACCGCAACATTCACAGGGAAGGAAGACCGCAGCAACCCAAAATCAGCTTGCGCTGTTCATAGAGTCCGTAGAGGAGGAACTACATGGGTAAACCAGCCTATGCGTGAGAATAGTCAACAGGAAATGGCCCCTGAGCAAGGATGAGCAGCTTCTAGCTTGTGCGTGGATGGACAGGAAACCATAGGTGCATGAAAAGGGGAGTGCGTGCGTGCTTTAGCTCGTCGTGGAAAGAGTGGAATCCTACGTGAGTGATCGCGGGGGTTTTTCCTGGCCATAGTGAAGTCAACCGTGGTGGAGTGTGTGTGTGGGTGAGGACTGACAGGCCTGCCACCCCACTCCCAAGGACCATAACTGCCTCAACCACTAGCAGCCATTCTTAATGAAAGTGGTTGGAATAAAACAAGGGAAGAAGACACATGGGTATTTTCCCTCATTGGCCCAAGGTTTGACAATTTCCCCACCCTTATCCTTGTGAAAATCATGCCCCTTTCTCATTTTAGTTGCCGCGATTGTAGCTGGTCGGGTTCATTTTAATTAAAGATGCATATTTACATGATGCTGAAACTTAATATGTGCCGCATGCCCCGATATAGCATCGATGACAAGTTTAAATCCAAAACATAGCATAACCGATCAATGGCGGGGCATTGGCCTTTAGCTCCACACCATGATCATTTACAATATTTACATCATGTACATTTAATGCAATGGGGTCAAAACCGGGGTGTTACACTAACCATGATAAATTTCACACCAAGCTGGCACATATATAAAAAATTTCATCGTTGGCCTCATGTAGCAAATTAATTAATCTATAGGTATGGTTTTTTTTGCTCGAATTGTTAGTGACAATCATATTTGACGATGAAGTTCACGATTATGATGATTATGATGTTGATGATGATGATGATTATGATGTTTGAGTTTGGAAACCCTCTCACGCCGTCAATACATGTGTCTAGTCTAACCATGCCAAATTTCACACCAAGCCAGGACATATATACAAATTTTCATCATTGGCCCACGTAGCATGATCAAGTTGACAATGATTATGATGATTATGAAATTGATGATGATTATGAAGTTCATGATGATTATGATGATGTTAGTTATGACGAAGATGACAATGATGATGATGACGATGATGATTACGATGATGAAGACGATGGAATTAAGTATTGAAAAAGAAAATGCCAAACAATATTAGCTGCAAATACATTGAACATCAAATTAAAACTGATAATATTTATCTTACCAGTAGGTGGAAGCATATTGTTCACAAAAATAAATATTACTTTCTATGCACCTACATTTATTCTCTTGCATATCATATGTACAAACTGTCCCACTGTAAAATCTGTTGGAATCATATATCTGCAAATCCAAAATGATGATCTATTCAACTACAATCAAAATTAATTATAGATTTGTATCTTCAATTTGATGAAATTAATTTCTTTTTCAAATCAAATTATATAATAATAGTAAAATATTTAAAATTCAACATATCAAAAAGTAACTTATTTACAATCTAACAAGACTTGGATCTTATAGGTATGAGATTTGGATACTTGTCACGAATTATTTTAGCCTTGTCTTTTCTCCTATCTGTAATATGATCTTATTAATGTTAGTTACTCTTTTTAAAACAAATAAGATAAAATAATATTTCTAATTAAATTATTGAATTTTCAATACCAATCAAATTCAATATTTATATCGCAAGATTCAATCAAAATATATAGAGTAGAGAAGTTACTGCATACCTCATACACTTCAATAGAATTCATCATCTTCTTCATCCAATTCATCATCCAAGTTACTATTTGTATCATCAGATCTAGAGTCAACATTGTAAGGATTGGACATATCATCATCATCATCTAAGTCAGTTACAATCATCATGTCATCGTCGATATCATCTTCATGGGCATTGTCTGCTACATCATCTAATTAAACTAATTCTTTGACATATTCTTTTGGATCATCATGATCATCTAACTCATGTTGATCATGATCTTCATCATCGTCTTCTTCTTCCAGACCCTCTTCATTACCTTTCTTTAGGTTATACTTTACTAGCCTTCCCCTTGGATTGTGTCTCACAACAAATGACCATCCCGCTTTACCATGGTAAATCCATTATCATGTTCAATAATAGTTCTATCATGATCATGTTGATTCAATCGTAAAATGTACCATTTGACAATGAACAAAACTACCTTGAATGATTTAAAGTCACATTGAAGAATATCTTTCAGATACCCATAGTATCGATTTTATGAGAGTTCTGGATGTCTGTCACTTCTTGATGAAACATTGGTCACCTCAAAGACTTCATATATCCCACAATATGATGTGTTCTTTGTTTCATCCAAATTTTTGATGTGATATCTACAACCATTGCACACCATAGACTTATGGTGTTTTACCTACAACAAGACATACATGAAAAGATTACATAATGATTCAATATTTATGATTAAGTGCATGTTTATGTAGCCATACAAGAAAAAAAACAATGTGTACATCAATATGTAATTTGCAAAAAAATGAATTAGAGGGTGTGGGTAAATAGGCCAAAATTGACCAAAAAAGTGTGCATGTTGGGTAAAGGACTCCAACACCCCCCCTTAAGCTATACGCGGGAGGATTAAAAATAAAATGCATGAAATGTTAGGGCCCCGACAACAATGGCCATAGGTCACCCTATACAAAGATGTATCTCTAACAATGCTAAAAAAAATCTAAGTGAGGAAAGAGGGAAAACCCAGTGGGAACAAAACCCACCTTCAAGCTGAACACCAAAGAAAAACATCTGATCACCCTGATGAAATCACCCCCAATAGTGAACGGTGGTAAGTAAAATTTTTCTTTGGAAAGCTCTTGGTGAAGATATATGCAATTTGCTCATATGTAGGTCAGTATTGCAGAACTATGGTCTTGTCATGCACCAGCTCCCTGATGTAGTGCATGTGAATCTCTATGTGTTTGGTCCTCTGCTTGGTAACTGGATATGTGGAGATATTAATAGTACTTTGATTGTCACAAAATATGACAGTGGGAAAAACACTACCAAAATCAAACTTTGAAAGAATGCCTTGCAACCAAACAACTCGGATGCAAGCATTCACTGCTCCCCTGTACTCGGCCTTTGCTGAAGACAAAGCAATGGTAGCCTGCTTTTTATTGGACCAGAAAATGGCGACACCACCAAACATAAAGACATACTGGAAGTGGACTTTTGATCAGTAGAATCTCCTGCCCAATCTGAATTTGTATATCCAACCAACTTTAGCTCCGAATCTGCAACATAGTGGATGCTGTAGGATCTTATGCCCTGCATATACTGAAGGATCCTCTTGTCTGCCTTCCAATGCAGGTCATGAGGCTACTACATGTATATTTACACAACATTCATAGCATAATATATATCAGGATGTGAATGATTCAAGTAAAGCAAGATACCAATCAACTGGCAGTAGATCGGTGCAATCCATGGGTGGAGTGTCTTTTCCCTCTTGAAGGCTGACTCCTGAGAGGAAAGGGAATGAAGCAACCTTAAATTCAGCCATGTTAAACTTGACTAATAGGTCTAAAATTTATTTATACTGAGTTACCATTATCCCATCAAAATTTTGTGCAATTTCGATCCCCAAAAATTGTTCCAGTAAGCTCAAATCGCTCATCTTAAATGCATCATGGAGGGCAGTTTTAATGAATGAAATGGAAGCAAGTGTGCTACCATTGATCAAGAGATCATAAAAATATAAAAAAATGATAAGTAAATGACCATCATACTGCTGTAAATAAACATTCGGATCATACTTACACCTTTGGAAGTTTTGTGAAAGCAGGAAGGCATCCATCTTGGCATACCATGATCTTGGGGCCTGTTTCAACCCGTATAAAGACTTCTGCAATTTGCAAACCAAAATAGGATATGAAATTTAGCCCTTAGGATGCTTCATGTATATCCCCTCATGAATATATCCATGAATAAAGGAACTCTTAACATCCATATGATGCACCTCCCAGTGCTTAGATGCATAAATTGCCAAAACTAGGCGGATGGAGTCCATCTTTGCCACTGGTGCAAACGTCTCATGGTAGTCTACTCATTGGACCTGGGATAACCCTTTGGAAACCATAATTTCCTTATACTTTTAGTTTTTTCCATCAACATCAACCTTTTTCAAAAACTCCCACTTGCATTGAACTAATTTCCTTCCAGGTAAAAGAGAAACTAGCTCCCAAGTAGCATTCTTTCGAAGAGACTTAAACTCTTCATCCATGGCAACTTGCCATCTCGGATATTTACGAGCATGGTAGTAAGACTTTGGATCTGAACCTATTATTAAATAACAGGTTTTGGACAGAAAATCATCATGGCAAGAGAGCGCAATTCCTGCTCTTTGAAATTCAGACTGGGTTCTTCTCGGATCAGTAGGATTTTCAATGTTTTCCTCGACGAAAGAAAGTGTTTTCTTGGCCCAAGCTGGGAGATATGTATGCAATTCAGAATCTGATTATGAATATTATGTTTCTTTCTCACTTATATCAGATATCATTTCTTAAAAATCGGAGTCATCACCCCCATTTTTGTCACCCAAATTGTCAGCAGAACTAGAAGGAAGATCAGGAGAATTTTCTTCAACTAGCTCCACCTCTTGGAGATGCTCATCAAACTTAACACTTATTTCGATGAAAATTTGATTTGTTATAATATTCATCAGCTTGAATTCCTTGTATTATTCTGGATATCCAATAAAAATACATTCAACACTTTGTGGTTGCAAATATTTCCTTTTGTCAGACGGAATCCAGGTCCATGCAGTGGACCCAAACACCCTGAAATGTGACACATCTGGCTTGTGTCCAAAATAGGCTTCGAAGAGTGTCTTTACCTTCATGGAGGAGTGAGGTACTTTGTTCTGAATATGTGCTGCAACATTCATAGCTTCAGCCCACAAATTTGTGGCCAATCCATTTGCTTCTAGCATGCATGTGGTCATCTCCTTTAGAGAGCGTTTTTTCCTTTCTACTACACCATTTTGCTGAGGGGTGTAGGGAATAGAACGTTGGATATTGATCCCAATGTTGGAACATATATTTAGAAACTCAGTACTTATAAATTTCCCACCATTATTATATCTCAGGGATTTGATCTTTTTTCTAGAGGCATTCTCAACCAGTGCTTTCAATTCTATGATTTTTTCTAAAACTTCTGACTTTTTCTTAATGAAAAACACCCAGGTATATCTAGAAAAGTCATCTACGATGTGAGAAAATACCGATATCCATTCATGGATGTAATGGGAATTTTTCTGCTGATATAAGAATGCAGAGACCCCAAGATACTTGATGCACGACAATCCTTCCCCCGTTTAAACTTATGCTCAGGGTGTTTTCCTACAACATAGCCCTTGCAAATTCCTTTGGTAGTTTTGATTGTCGGGAGGCCTTCAACCATGGAATTTTTCTGTAATTGATGCAAGTATTTAAAATTAAGGTGACCAAACTTCTCATGCTATAGTCTACTGACCTCATTTCCATGAGTTAGAAGAGCGATGGGCTTTGCATCCGCTAGAAAATGGGAAAACTCATAGGCTTTTGCATGATGGTTTGCAAATCCTTTTGCAACAAGTTTCCTGGATGCAATCTCATTGATTTCCACATCATTAGGGATGAAGGTTACTCTCTTGGGCACTCTAGTATGAGTAATTTGATAGAAACTCAGGAGGTTGGAGGAAAGAGAGGGTACATACAAAACATTGAAAAAAGTGCCATGTTCAAGATTTACTATACCTTGTCCTTTCGATATGATGGTGGAATCATCTCCCATGTGGATGGGAATGCTCTTGTCAGTTTCCAGGGAGGAAAAAGAATCTCTGCTTTCCGTCATGTGATTAAAAGCTCCAGAGTCTATGAACAGAGCTGTGGGCTTCGAGGTGCTTTCCATGAGAGCATGACCTCTTTCTTATTGTGGATCTTGATCTTGATTATCTCTCCTTTGAAGGTTCTCAGGGAGATTGAAGTTGTTTCTATCAAGGAGAGAATTCATCTCATCAAGTTTCTTTTTCATGCAGGCATGCTCAGGGTGGAAGCCCTTCTTGCAGTAAGAACACTTGAATTTTTCCTTGCCTTGATTTCCTTTGTTCTTTTCTTTCTTAGAGTCGGAAGGCTCCTCTTGCTGGTTCTTTTCTTCAGGCTTTGGAGCCTCTACTTTTCCTTTGGATTATTGTGATTTCCTTTTCCTTTTGAATCCTTTGGCCTTGAAGCATACAAATCTTGATCTTTTGAGGATCTGAGGATCCCCATATGAACAAGCTTATCATGCTCATTTGTAAGGGTCTTGATGAAGGCATCAAGAGAAGGGATTTTCCAGTTTGGGGTAGTGAGCTTCCCCACGTGGAATGATGAAACAAAGATAGAATAGTTTGGACCCAATTTGGAGAGGATAGCTAAGACAAGCTGGTCATCTTCCTTATCCACCTTGCATTGATTTAGCTAGAGGACTAGATGCTTTAATTTTGTGAAAAATGCATTCATGGAATCGAAACTTCTTGGATTCAGGGAGATCAACTTGTTCTCAAGCTGATAGATCCGAAGATCATCCTGTTTATCAAACAAGGTAGCGATATGGTCCCAAATCTCCTTCGGAGTCTTCAATCCCAAGATGTGGAAAAGAATATCCTCGGATATGGACAAACATAGAAATCCATAGGCCTCATCCAGTTTATTCCAATATTTTATCTTCTCTACAGAAGCATTAGGCTCTAATTCCATGTTCATGGTGACTCGGTAGAGCCCTCTTGAATGGTGCTAGATCTCCATGTCTTCCTTCTATTGATGGTAGTTGATGTTAGGATTATTAATACTCCCTTGGTCACATGTCTATTAGATTAATTATTTCTTAACTTAGGAACCTTAAATTAATTAAATGAGTCCACTAGTGCAATTGGGTCCACATGACCCAATGGGGCCACATGTACCAGTCATTGAAGTGTGGGGGACAATGCTAGAGGTTAAATTCCACTTATTAGATGTGCATCCATTAGTGGGGGTGCCTCCTAGACCAATCCCTACATTTTAGGAGCCACTAGGAGTCGCAACACCAACCTACTTCAGTAAGTTGGTGTTAGCACTAGTTAGTCTTAGTTAGCTCTTAGTTACAATTAGTTACTTCACACTCAGTTAGTCTAGTGCTACTAATGCATGGATAATGCATGGTTGCATGGGGAGGAGCACTTTTCCTACCTACCTCACTTTCAGTTGCACTGAGTTAACTAGTTGTTACTGCATGTTGGAGTTATTGGTCGTCGAGGAGTTTTCTATTTGGACTCCGATATTGATTGGGAGACCTTGAGTTAGATATTCAGTTAGATACAGTCTTATCCACTTGGAGGATTCGAATTCATTACTCATGCATTTGAATTTTACCTATTTGTAATCTATTGTACATCAGATATTATTATGATGAATATACTGTAAATTCCTAAGCAATACTTGTCCATTTCCTGTGTGGTTTGTCTTGTTGGATTTGTATTTTCATTCTCCATTCAATTTTTGTAACATAATCAGAACTCTTTGCTTGAAGATATAAATGGAATTCAAATTCTAACATGCTTCTCAGGCATGATTCATTCTTGTTTCTCCTCATCGAACATTAGAAGCAGCTGAGTTTCCAAAGAAGTCCCCTATGAAAATTTGCTAGCTATGGATTCATTTAGAGCAGCAGAGAGGGCACGACGGACCTTGAAAACATGTTCATGTATGGAGGAAAAGCACAATTTTAATAGTTCTTATGTTTTAGTGTTATTTGCAGTGAAATTGATAGGTGCTACATAGCTTGAAAGAAGTATTTGTAGTCTCCCTACTGGAGCAATTATGAGTTCTCAAAATCCTGAGCCACAGATCCTCACAACTTCCAATTACCTTGATTGGAGGATTTTTATGCAGCTGGCCTTGCGCAAGAATGGATACCACATGATTATACATGGATGGGAGGCTGAACCTCATCAGCTGGTAGAGCAGAACAAGTTCCTAAACCACTGTGATGAAGCATTCGGGTACTTATGTACTTATATTTCCAGAGATCTCCTCTTTCATCTAGAAGGATTGAGGACTCCCAAAGAAGCCTGGGAGAAGCTTGATAACTTGTTTAACAAAAAATATGAGCTTCAGGGACACATTCTGGAGAATGAGTTGGTATCTTTACATCCCTCCAGTTTCGAGACTATTGAGAAATTCTTCTCCAAATTCAAGTCTCTAGTGCTATAATGCAAACATTGTGGGATAGAGCTGAAGGATGACCAGAATGTCCTTTCAATACTCAACAAACTAGGTCTTGAGTACTCTGTCTATGTCTCTATGTTTCATTCCAAGCGATAAATATTTCCTGATTGGAAACTTCCTTCTTTAGATTCATTCTTCGAGTCCTTAATCAAGTAACAAGACAAATTGGTTGGAATGGGAGTCATCCAGACTTCAAAGGATAAATATCTCTTGGTTACTGACTCCTCCAAAGTGCAAGCAAAGGGGAAATCAAAGAAGAAGGAGCCCAAGGCAGTTGATTCGAAGCCTAAACCAAATCAACAAGCTTTTGAAGGGGCCTCTGGCTCTAAGAAGAAGAAATTTGAAAAGAAGTTATGTCTGTATTGTGAAAAGGGATACCATCTTGAAGAACATTGTATGAGGAAGCAACTTGATGAAATGTCTGCTCTTCTCGAGCAGCACAACATTGCTCTTCCAAGAGAAAAGAATCTTGATGAAGAAGCACCGACAGAAGATGTCAAAAGGTGTCATGCTTTAAAAGCAACTCTCTCTCTATCCTCAGCATACATTATAGATTCTAGAGCCTCCAACCACATGGTTTCCTTCAAAGAATCCTTCTCTACTCTTTCACTATCAAAGGGGCCTAATATTCACATGGGAGATGATTCCCATATTCTAGCAGAAGGAAGGGGCTCAGTCAGAGCGAAGCATGGTGAGTTCAAGAATGTCTTATATGTGCCCTCCCTTACTGCTAACATGTTATCTGTTTACCATATGACACTGACAGGCTCTCCCAAGAGGGTCACATTCGATTCAGACTCAGTTGGGATTACAGAAAAATCCACCAGAAAGGTTGTAGCGAAAGGTATTGCAAATTACTCTACCAAAGCTTATGATTTTTCACATTTCTGACCTATTTCTCCTCCTACAACTTTATTGTCTCATGCTAACAACACCAACAATATTTGGCGTGAGAGATTTGGCCATCTCAATTTCAAATATCTAAAGCAACTCCTCAATGATAAAAATATGGTTGAAAGTTTTCCCTCCATCCAAACTTTCGATGGAGTATGTGTTGGGTGCTTGGTAGGTAAGCATCCAAAAAAGAAGTATGACGTTGGGAAGGATCATAGAGATGTCTCTACACTTGATTTGATACATAGTGATGTAGTTGTACCTATGCCCACAAACTCCATTAATGGTTGCAAGTATTTTCTAACCTTTATTGATGATTGTTCTAGGTACTGGTGGATCTACTTCTTGAAGCTAAAATTAGAAGTTTTTGAGAATTTTAAAAGTTTTAAAGCTATGGTTGAGAACAAATTAAATAAGAAGATCAAGTCAATAAGATCCGATGGAGGAGGAGAATATGTCAAAAGAGATTTCTATAATTTCTGTGAATCGGAGGGGATTCGAATGGAACACTCAGTTCCATACACACCACAGCAAAATGGTGTCGTCGAGAGGAAGAACAGATCACTGAAAGAGATGGAAACATGCCTTCTCCATGGCAAGCATCTACCTCCTTCTCTTTGGGCTGAAGTAGTAAATTGTGCTTCTTATTTGCAGAATAGAGTGCCCCACAAGTCAGTGGCTGGGGTGAATCCATTCAAAGCACTGCATGGGTATAAGCCCAATGTTTCTCATCTAAGAATTTTTGGTTCCAAAGCTTGGGCCACGATACCACTTGATAAGAGAAAGGAATTCTAGGCCCAAAGTAGCGAATGCATTATGCTGGGATCTGCAGATGATGCAAAATATTAAAAACGGATGGAGGTTGCTACCAAAAGATGCTTCATTGAAAGAAGTATCTAGTTTGAAGAATATATACTGCATGATACTCCTCCAGTAGCACAGGAAGGTATAACCATTTCTCCTCCTATTTTTGATGACGATGATGATGTGCTATAGGTTTTAGATTCAGATGAAGAAGATCACATACAACATGATCTTGTTATTGACCGAATCTCAAGATATTCTAGATCCATATCCAATACCCATTCCAAATCAAAAGCCTAAACCTAGATGGGCTCAAAAGCTTCTTGATGTAGCTAGAAGTGGTGTTGAAGTTCCAGAAGATAAAAGAAGAACTAGGTCCCAGTATCAGAATGAGCATGCTGCATTATCTCTCACAGAATGGTGCAACAAAGTTCCAGGTCGGTGCTACTTGATGATGACAAATGATCAGCTACATGGCCCATAGAAGCAAAGATTTGATCATTCCCTACCTTCACCATCTAGCAGAACCAAACAGAGTCATCAGTTCAGAAGTACATTGAGAGGTCCATTGATGGACCATGCTGCTGCATAGAGCTACAATTTTTTGCAGCTGTGTTTTTTCTCAAGTTATTTTTCTAAGGAATTAGAGGAAATTTGAGGTCCAAAATGGGTCTCCTAAGGAAAATAATAAAATAATAGTTAAAATAATAAAAAAATATTTATTAATTTAGGAGGAAGAAAGAAAAAACTACTTTTTTTGTTCATATGTTCAACATTTCTCCCTGTGTTTTTACCCAAATTTTGAGCGTGATAGCTCGTTGGATGCAAAATTAAATTCCACATCCAATGAGTACGCACACTACATAATTTTGATGGACCCTGCTTCCACAAAAACAAGAAATACCTGAAAAAATGTGATGATGATGTCATCGTCACATTTTTTTAGGTATTTCTTGTTTTTGGGGAAGCGGGGTCCATCAAAAGTATGTAGTGTGGGTACTCGTTGGATGCAGAATTTAATTTCGCATCCAATGAGCTATTACCCTTGAAATTTGGGTTAAAACATAGGGAGATATGTCGAACATACGAACAAAAAAAGTAGTTTTTTATGAGAAATATATCAATTCAACCATTATGGTTGACTCATTTTATTGAAATTCTATTGGTTCTTGAATTCCAACTCACAATAATTTATTGTTGGCGCATTTTCTTATAAGGCCCATTTTAGACCCCAAATTTCTTCTAATGGAGGAAGCTTCTTTCTTCTAAAGATAGCTTGCAGATTGCTATTTTCCTGCTTATTTTTGAGGGGGGGTGGTTTCCCATGAGGTTTTCCCCTGTTTCCTTAGTTGTACTAAGCAAATTTTTTTATTATCTTCTAGATTGTATTTGGGTGACCTATGGTCTTGTTACCAGGGCCCATAGTTGTGCAAGTTAGGATTCAAGGTAGGTGTTAGGATTATTAATCCTCCCTTGGTCAAATGTCTATTAGATTAACTATTGCTTAACTTAGGAACCTTAAATTAATTAAATGAGTCCACTAGTGCAATTGGGTCCACATTTACTGGTCATTGAAGTGTGGAGGACAATGCTAGAGGTTACCTTCCACTTACTTCATGTACATGCATCAGTGGGGGCACCGCCTAGACCAATCCCTACATTTTAGGAGCCACTGGGAGTCCCGACACCAACCTAATTTAGTTAGTTGGTGTTAGCACTAGTTAGTCTTAGTTAGCCCTAAGTTACAATCAGTTGCTATTATCACTAGTTAGTCTTAGTTACTACTGCATGGATAATGGATGGTTGCATGGGGAGGAGCGCTTTTCCTACCTATTTCACTCTTAGTTGCACTGTGTTAACTAGTTGTTACTGCATGTTGGAGTTATTGGTCATCATGGAGTTGTCTATTTGGACTCCAATATTGATTGGGAGACCTTGAGTTAGAGATTCATTTAGATACAGTCTTATCCACTTGGAGTATTCGAATTCATTACTCATGCATTCGAATTCTACCTATTTGTAATCAATTGTACACCGAATATTATTATGATGAATATACTGTAATTTCCTGAGCAATACTTGTCCATTTCCTGTGTGGTTTGTCTTGTTGGATTTGAATTTTCATTCTCCATTCAATTGCTACAACATAATTAGAACTCTCTGCCTGAAGGTCTAAATGGCATTCAAATTCTAACAGTTGAAAGAGGTAAGGAGATCTAGAGAATGGGCCACTGAGCTATTGTAGCGAATGAAAAGAACCTGTAAAAACCTGCAATCAACACAATAAAGTCATCTTAAGGTCGAACAACCTGCACATTTCAGGTTTTCATCACACCCAGCATAATTGATCAAGCAAGCTTGATCAATAATTCCTTTACTTGAGGTATTAAGTGGTAAACCTTCGGCTTCTTGTGCAGTACTGGAATTCGAGCTTTTGCTCAATTTTGCATGCAAGATCTGTAAAAACCCATGTTTTTGAAGAAAATAGCTTTGTCTCACCATAAGATCTGATACCATATTAATTCTATCACAACAATCTTGGAGAAAGTATAAACTCACAAGTGATTCAATTGATAGATTACACATGAAAATGATGCAACAATACTGCAATAGGAGGTTGCAGTTATGTATTATCAGTAAAAATGAATCATTACAATACACTCTCATGCAGAATGCATGAATTCCAAGCCAATTCAAATACTCAAGGAGGTCATTCGAATTACATGGATGAGTGTAGCTTAATTGAATGTTAGACACACTCGGCACACTTAGTTAACCACTAAACTGATCAATAACTAATTGTCACACCAAGTCCTAACTAAATCAGAGTGTAATAGATGACTGATTCTAACTGAATGTGACTCAACACATGTCACTACATGTCCAAATCAAGGTCGTAGCACATCCCTAACTCCAAGTAGCTCCTATGGAGTTAATTGAAGTGCCACTTGTCATCCAAAGTGATTGGAGGCGCCCTAGTTGTCTCCAGTTGATAAATATTAACCAAAAATAAGAAAATAATAGTTGGAGGCACCTTTACAACTCAGATTAACTGATTGTTAGGTGAAACACCAATCAATTAGAAATTAGGTGCAATTATGACACTCAAATCAACCCAGAATTTCTCCTTGTTTGAAGGAGGAAGCCTAGATAGCCTCCCCAAATGAAGGAGAATGCTTAGTCGGCCTCCTTGACTGAAGGAGGGCATGGGTGTGCTCATGCTGATGTCATAGTGTGCTCATCTGATGTCAAGTAAGTTAATAAAACTTAGGATAGTGGGTAAATAGGCCAAAATTGACCAAATAAGTGTGCATGTTGGGTAAATGACTCCAACAGTAGGATGTATTTCCTTTATAATTACATGAATACATCAATAGATATAATTTAATATAGGAAATATTAAAATAACACATACATTTAACAAAGTAAAAAATATTAAAACTTTATAATGCTAAACTTACAAATGGATGATATTGATTCCCCCCCTTAGCATTTCCATGTTCCCTAAAATGTTTTGTGGCTATTATGATCAATATTCTTCTCCTCTTCAATCACCTACATTGACTACATGGACAATAACATTTCCCATCACCCCTTCTTTTCGCTGCATCCCATAGTATATCAAGCAATTGTCGATTTTGTTCGTTTGGATCAGTAATATTTCTATTTGACATTTTGTCACAAAAATATTGAATGAAGACTATTGATAACCTTAAAAAATCAAGGTCCACACATCACTATTTCCACAAACGGTGGTTTGTCAAAGAATAAAATAATTTCCGCAAACCATTTGTCGATAAACTGGTGTCCGCAATAGTCCGTCAAGAAATGAAATATTTCCGCAAACTATCCATCGAAGAATACAATAATTTCTCAAACCGTTCGTCAAGGAATAAAATAATTTCTGCAAACCGTTTGTCACTTCTATAGAAAACATGTCAGAATGTTTCTATAATTTATATATTTCCAAATTCAATAGTCGTCGAATAACTGACAATATTAACCTAGTTATCGTTGCAAACAAAAATGACAATTACGTCGTGAATCCAATGAAGCTTCATCGCATATCCGATGATAGTGTAGTTGGAAAACTGACAACAATGGCGTCGAAAATATGACCTCCTTCAAGTCGAACATCCGATGAGGTGGAGTTGAAAATTCGATAATAGAAATGTAAGTCAGAAATTCGAGAACTAATTCTACAATTTTAAAAAAAATTAATCAAAATTCAGAATTTCAAATTGAAATCCGACAAAAAATACTTTTCGTCAGATATTGTCGGATTTTGGGTTCAAATATTGTTGTGAAACACTCGTGCTACTCAATTTAAACCTCTTCCTCAACCTCACCATTGAGGAAGGGAGTCTTCACATCCATCTGGTGATGCTTCCATCCCAATATTAACACAAAAGAATTAATAGATCTAATGGTGGCATACCTAGCCGCTGGATAAAAAATCTCCTCATAATCATTTCCCTCTTTCTAAGAAAAGCCACATGATACAAACCTATCTTTTTACGTTTCCACACTACCATTTTCAGCATAATTTATCTTGTAAATCCAGTTGGAAGTTACAACTGACTTCCTCTCAAGTTTGGGAACAATATCCCAAACATCATTCTTCATAATAGAATGATAGTCCTCTGTCATAGCATATTTCCACTATTGCTTATTTGTAGCATCTTCATATGATGATGGATTTGATTCACTAATGTTTCTCATTAATTCAACATATCCTGAACACCTATCATGATTCTTGCGCTCTCTAGAAGATTGTATTTGTGTTCCATGCTTCTCAACATCTCTCAATACATCTCGGCACCAAGCTGGCCTCCTCTTTGTAGGAGGTTCATTAACCGGTTCAAATGGTTCATCAATGATAGGTATCTCTGTATGTCCTGTTGGATTCTCCCTTTGAACATCAGAAGGAGAAGAATCATCATCATGATCCTATGATATAGGATCCTCAACCCCCTTTGTCTCTGGATCACATTCAAGCTCTTTTGATTGCTTGAATATTGCCTCCTCATGGAAAGTTACATCTAGATTAACCTCAACATGTTTCTCACCAGGTACATATATTATAAATTCCTTGGAGGTCTCACTGTAGCCGACAAAATTTCCCTTCTTTCCAAAAGGTTCCATATTGGTTCTCTTTTCTTTTAGTATGTGAATATACATAGGAAATCCAAATATTTGAATATTTGATATGTCTGGTTTCTCAACAGTGAACACCTCTCAGGTGTTTTCTCATCAAGAATTGCATGTGGACTTCTATTATGTATGTACAATGTTGTACTAGTGGATTTTTCCCACAAATAAGAAAATAGATCCTGATCATGTAACATGGATTTTACAGCCTCACAAACAATTATGCTCTTTCTCTCTGCAACCCCATTCTGTTGTGAGTTGTAAAGAACTGTTAATTGTCTACATATCCATGCATCACTACGAAACTCATTAAAGGAATTTGATTCAAATTATCCACCTTTGTCAAACATTAGGGCACGGATATTCCTAATTGTATAATTTTATACTAAGGCTTTATATTCTTGAAATTTACTGAAAGTTTCACTCTAGGATTTCATGAATTAAATCCATGCCTCATGAGAGAAATCATCAATGAAAAATACATAGTAAAGAGTCCACTGAGTGAAGGGGATGACATGGCTCCACATACATCTGAGTGCACTAATTATAAGATTCCTTTAGATCTAGTATAACTGCTAGGAAGATTATTTTTAACATTATTTCCTAAATCACAACCCCAACAAACAATATCATGCACAAAATCAAAACTAGGAATACCTTTCACCATTCATTGCAAACCAGGCAATGATATGAAGTGTAGGTTCCCAAACATCCTATGTCAAAGCCCACATGGGCTGATAGTCTGATATACCATGGCTGAAATATACTTTCCTGGGACCTTGTAAATTCCTCGCTCTCGAACTCCAATGACAATAGTAGTATCAATGTTTTCATTCTTCAGCCATAGGTATGCTTGATTCTCCATGAAGATAACTCAAAAGCCCTTATCTTCATTTACTGAAACCATGAGTAAGTTCTTCTTTAAATCGGGGACATAAAGGATTTCCTCCACATGTAGTGTGTCTCTTGAACTCAACTGAAAAGATGTGGATCCAACTCTTTGGATCGAATATGTGGAATTGTCCCCCAATTATACCATGCATGCAAACTTTTTCTCTTTTATGTTGGAGATTGTGCCCTTGAACCCTGACATGTGCTTGGAAGCACCTTTGTCAATCAACCATGTATCTTCTCATGTGATGAGATATCCCTAAAAGAAGAAACAAGGTAATACTCCCTCGTTTTCTCTTTCTTCTCGTGTGTATTCCTTGGAATATTCTTCTACAGCAGTGGAAGCATGAAATCTTCCTTCCCTTCTTTTCCTTGTATGTTTATTCTGTGAAAATTGTTGCGACTTTTGAAAATAATAGAAGAGGAGATTTGATTTGTCAAAAACTTTATTAATCTATTTATTCTTTGCACGAAAGAACTTCTTGGGAGAGAAAGGATTCCTCCCTTTCTTGGTTTTTTTCATGAGGGGAAGATTCTCCTCCTTAGTGCCCACAACTTTGTTCTGGATGCACCCTTATTCTTGGATGCATTCATGCCAAAGTCTTTTGAAGTTGGTATGCTCTTCTATTCCATTTACCGCACCAAGAAACGTCTCCCATGAGTAGGGGAGTCCTTCGATGATGGTTTGAAGAAGGTCATCCTAATCCATATCAACACCCATACTTACAAGTTGATCCTGCACTTGTGAAATATGTGTGAATAAGGAAGCTACAGTCTCATCTCTTTCCATCTTCATGTTGTGCAAATTTTTATTCAAATCTATCTCTTGAGTAGGATCCTTCTTCTCATAAATATTTGTGAGTGTATCAAAACAATCCTTTGTCGTATTCAATGGCATGATCACCGGCATGAGGTTTTCCTTCATGGAGTCATATATAATCCTCTTTTCCTTTTCTTGATTCTTCTTGTAATTTGTTCTTCCTGCATTTGTAGTGGGATCTTCGATCACGGTGGTCACAAAGGAATTGAGATCATGTTATTCAAGAATGTTAATCACCCTCACCTTCCATGTGTTGACATCTGAGGTGCCTTCAAGTCGATATTTTGATCGGACTTATATTGATGCCATTTCTTCAATATCTTTCTCAATACTTCAAGATCTATGGAGGTTTAGAATGTTTGCATAAAACTAAGCTCTTGCACACCCTTTCTATGATACCATGTCAATGTTTGAGAAAAAATAGAAGATGCTTAAACTTTACAAATTTTCTTTAATGAATAATCACAACATATGTTAATCTCATAAAAATTCAATCACATAAGACACAAGATGTACCTTGGGAAAACCCTCCAAATTCGAATCATTAAAAACCTATCAATCCTTTGAGTATGATATATAATTGCAGAGAATGATTTCCAATACATGAGAAGATTTCTTGATAAGAGATAGAAACATAGAAGAGACCAATAGGAACATTGTCTCAGCCTTTCCAAGTGCATAACACTTTAATAACAAGCTTATTCAATCATACAATGAGAGATAGCGAATGGTTGCATGTATTTGTGCACTATGAGCATAGTATGCACTACTCATACATTAACCTTTTGCACCTTCCTTGACTTGGTGTTATATCTGATTTTACCACATCTGGTAGATCACACTTTTATGGACTTCCTTATCCCTATGTAGAATCTTTGGACCCGAAGGACTTATATTATACTTTGATGTTCCAAGATCATCCCCAAAAATCACCTTTTTATAGCTATACACGACTTTTAAAGCCATACTCATGTGTGTTAGCACCTTCTATGTTGAACAATTGAAGAAAGATAAGATCAAGAAATGATAAGGGATAAATACAAATTGGTGAAATATGACCAAAAGGCACGCATTAAAAAAGTGGCAAAAGGTTAGTATTCATGAGTTTTTATCAAAATGCGCACTTTGATTATTTTACTGTAGAATTGGAGGGTGTAGATTTGTGATTATGCAGATCTACAGTTGTAAAATAGCCCGCTGGGAAAAGTTACACGAGAAAGAAGTTTTGGCGGAGAGCAGAATGGGTTAACAAGTTAACAAGATCAACGGTCAGGAGATAAGGCAGATTAAATTTACGACCATAACATAATCCACAGTATAAAGGTGCAAGGTTAAACAAGGATAAAAGTTGGTAGATTTCATAAAGGGGGTTTGATCCAACGGTTCAAATGAGAGATGTAATCTGATCAACAACTATAATCTAATCTGGATCTTGAAATTGTAAGATAGTTAAAACAAATGAGTGGTAGAAGAATTCAAACTGCTTTCCATGTGGCGTTCTTTAGTGAGTTCCGATGAGGAAAATGGTAAAGGAGAAACAACTTGTTGGAGGTCCCGGAACCATTATTCATCGTATAAAAGTGAGTTGACCAAGGTAAAGTTATTTTTTGTTTGCATGTTGCTGGTGAAAAGAAGAAGAGACAGTGCGCCATCATTTTCTAAAATTCAATTCTTACATATCTGACAGTGACAAGGTAAGCCTAAACTTCGAGATTCTTGTTGAAGACTTGTTGTCATTGCTTATTATGGAAAAAGAGTAGGGTTTGGGGTATTATGCAGGGTTCTGGATGAAAGAGAAGAAGTAGTTATTGATAGGAAAAGGAATGTTTTTGATCCTATTCTGTTGGTATGCAGTGTATCTGTCTCAAAAGAACATTTATGGCAGTATAGGTTACAAGGAAATGATATCCTAAATGTCTGCAATTCTTTCCTGTATCACTTTGCTGTCGAGAAAACCCTATCTTTCTTGGAATTTGTTGAGTGGTGTGCAAGCAATTATTCATATTTCAAAAGGGTTATTATGAGTCTTACAACTTCAAAAAATATCTGAAGAATTGACACGAAATATTTTCGCGAAATGTTAAGTCTACCTGATAATTTTCCTATAAATCCTAAGTATTTCAATGAACAAGTCCTTATTGAGCTATACAAAAATTGTGAAACTGAAATTAAATGTCAGTTCTTGTCCAGTATTTTAAAAGTTGTTTAGTCATTAGAAGGTTTATTTTTTCCATACAATGTCAGTATTTTCAGAGATGAAGTCCAGTTGGTCATGTTAATGGCTAGTCAAGCTTTGGGTCTGGATGATGATAAACATGTGAGCGAAGTCATTTTAGGTTTTTTGCTGAGTATAGGGTCGACTGACCGTGAATCCAATTTAGTACGTTGTTTCAATATTGATGAGTTCTTAGCCAAAGCAATACATACCCAGTTATTTGAGTTTCCCAAGGTTAGGTTTTTCAGATACCAGTCATATTTGTTGAACATGTTACTGTGTTACAATGTGTTAGAGTTACAGTTTTTATCGACCATGTTTTCTTCAGACCTTCCAAAGCATATCAACATGTTCAAATTTGTGAATACGATCATGGCTGAGGTATATAAAATGATTTTTGATGATGTCTTACCTAGGGTATTGGAAGACATGAGAGTCATGTTGCAATATTTTTCAGAAGATAGAACATGAGATTGGTTTTTATATAAGGAATTTGTTGTTATAAGAGTGTATGTGTTCACTGGAGAACCATACAGGTTACCTGCCTTCTCAACACCAAGAGTATTTGCATTAGAATTCATGAGATAGAGGTTTTGTGCATAAGAGGAACATTTTGGAGCATTCAATAAATCTTCTGATGTAAAATTCCCTCTAAAGGTTGGTCCTTTCATTTTCAAGAATAAAAGTGCTATGTTGGTGATTGAAAAATTATTGGAAGTTGTGGACTTTCAAAAAGAAGAAAAAATGAATTATGATCCACATCAGATTATTTCTCAGAGAAGGCAATTGAACAAAAACAAATCGTTTGATCATCAAGTTATTGAGGGTTAGATAAAATGGATAATATTTTTAGTCTTGAAGAAGATTCAGGGGTTATGAAAGAAGGGATGACAGAAGCTGATGAGGATAAGAGAGATAAATTGGCTTTAACAGTTCAAATGTCTGTTAATTCCGGTGTTATTAATAAAATGACTCTTTCTGAAACAGATTGCATGGACGTGGATGAAGAAACTTCAAATAAAAAAATCAAAATGCAGCATCAGAATGAACTAATCAATTCAGAAGAAATAGTTTCAAAAGGCTTAAAGAAAATGGTTTTGTTCAAGAAAAAGTCTGTACAAATGCAACACTATTCTTTTGAAGATGAAGGTAAAATAGAATCTAGTTCTTGGTACAAGTCTAAGACAAAGCTGATGTCAAGTTATGCTGATAAGGAAATGCAGTCATTGGATGAGACTAAAAATATGCTTCCTCTATTTAGAACATTAATCAATAAAAAAACTTCATTGATTTCTACTCAGGATGTAGAGAGAAATACCCAGAAATTTGTTGTGGTGAGTGATAAGAAGGTGTCTGAGATGGAGGTGAAGCTGGATAAAATTAGTGTCCCTGATAAAATACAAGTCCACAAACAAACTAGATATATCATGTATTCTAATTTGCTACATGTTACTGTGAAAGTTACTAGGTTGCAATCTCTTGTAGATAAAATGGAGGTTTAGTTAAAACATGAGAAAGTTGAAAATAAAACCAATTTGATTCAAATAAAGAAATTACAGGGAGATATCATAAGCTTAGGGATTGAACCAAACAATCTGCAAGCAACAAAGAAGCTCCTGGAAGAGAAAGATAATACTATTCAAGTATTGAAAAAGAAGCTCAAGGTCCCTAACACTCAACATGTTCAATCTTCAGAATTGATTGCACTATAAGAAGAAAAAGAAAAGGTCTACCAGGAAATGATGGATTACAAAGGGAAATTATTGAAGATGCAGGAGGAGAATAACAAGTGGGAAACAGAAAAAGCTAAGTTGATAACTCAGATTACAAGGTTGAATAAAGGTCAAAATGAAGAAAAATAAGTTATGGAGGAATTAATGAATCAACCCTTCGTTGATACAAAAGAACCCCTTGTTAATGTTGAAAAACCATTAAATGAATTTTATGCATATGCTTTGCTAGTTCCCATGTCTTAGGTAAGTTTGAAGGAAGTGGAGATTAAAGGGTTAAAGGACGAGAATGAAAAGATTAAGTTGGAATTGGCTAAAAGTATTGAAGAAAAGAATAAATCTTGGAACGAGAAGAGCCAATTACATAAAAGATTCAATGAACTAAAAGAGAGAAACACAAGAAAAGTTCCTTTACAGGGAGCTAAACATTTGATCTAGGATACTTTGTTTGTAGAAATCACCAAATTTAGACATTATTTAAATTTTATCAATGATGAAAGTGCATTAGTAAATTTGGCTGCTCAGAGATTGAAATTAGCAAATGAAACCATGGAAAAGAAATATTTGAACACTACTCATAATGCTATTAATCTTTTAAATTCTCTGACATATCAAGATCTGCAGGATATTGGGATCAAAGACAGGGTAGCTATTATATTGTAGGAAAAGAAGTTTATTTATAAACATCAACTTATGAATGTTGTGTAGGATAAAGCAAACCAGATGTCTTCTCAAATCAAAGATTTCAGGGCGGCTTTTCAAAATTTATTTGATGATGGTCTCCCTTCTTTTTGGGATGACAAAGGACGACTATTTTCTCAGGAACAATATCATAGCCTATTGGTGCATAATCGCATGGATCATTCTAAGTTTGAGGATTTAGTCAAAGGATTAATGGGAAAGGTTATTGTTGAAAAGTTGACCGAAGATTTTGAAATATTGGACTGACTTTTAGTTGTTAAAAAAGGATTACCAGCTGTGTCTTATGAATCCTATGTGGATTTAGAAGTGTCGATAAGAGAAATGACGAAGTACGACATTCCAAATGTAGAATAGTGGAAAATTGTGGAGAAATTTGGAAAAACAAAATACATGTTACATTCATAAGGACATGTGTTGCAATTTCAGGAAGTTGTTTGTTCATGGTACCTTGTAGTTGTGGATTTGCTATAATCAAGCAAACTGTTATTTCAAACAAAGCATGTAATTATTATTCCTAGTTATTAGGGAAATAGTTACAAGAACTTATGATTAGCAGTTAGTTGGTTTTCGACGTACTTGGAAGAAACTAATGTGTATATATTTGAATTTTATTGATGCATCAGGGGTTGGAACCCATAATATTGGAATTATGTTTTGTGAGAACCTTTTTGAATAAAATTATAGAGCCGAATGCTAGTTTATCTTCAAAGATTCATGTATTGTTTATGTTATAGTCTTGTGCTTTCTTTCCCTGTGAAGGTTTTCTAAGTGTTTACTTTCCATTCTGTTTTCTTTCATGTCTGAACATAGTATGTAATAGTTTTAGAATTCATACATGTTATGCTCTAGCTATTGTTTCATATATCCACAAATATTTCTTCTAAAGTTGATATGGAATTCATCCTATGATGCTCTATATTAATGGAATGTTCATGTTTCTTTCTTATCGCCCAAAATCAATGAATGACTGTAGCTGAATAATTATCTTGCCTTTGTTGAGGTGCTTAGTAGATAGTTTTGTATTATATTTATTAGTTTTGACTCCATAGCCCAATGGTTATATGTTTTGTTTCAACCAACTACATAAATTTAAACTATTGATACATATATATGGCCTTGTTAAATCTATATTCGAGATATCCCTCTCTGGGAAGAAAAGCCAGTTTCTTTCTAAAAGTGGTTTTGCTATTACCTTGATATTACCTTTCATAAAGGAAGGAATTCCAAGAGATAGGGGTAGTTCTGTGGGAGAAGGTGGACCATAGGTGGTTTACCATATTGGTAGAAAGGAGGTTACAAAGGAGAGGTGGTTATGACTTTAATAGGAGTTGGAAAATTATAGGAAGTGAAGCTAGGAGGAAGAATAGGAAATCATGAATAATGAACGTCACCCTAATGATAATGAATAAGGAGTAGGGGATAACCATCACAATTATCAGGATCTACATCATGAGGATACTATCACCACACTTCAGTTCCCCATTCGATAACCAAATCGACTGTCCCCTATGAAGAACATCTCACCATCAGTATTACCACGCTTTCATGGGAAGGCTACAAAGGATCCATATGATTTCCTCTTTGAATTTGACATCCTTTGTTGCAGCTATGATTACACTTCCGGTGAACAAAAGATGAAACTTTTCCCTGCTACTTTAAAGGACAATGCTCTGCTTTGGCTTATGAGCTTGGGTGGTGAGACTATTACCACCTGGGAACAAATGAAATAGGTGTTACTTGGAAAATATCTAGAGTACTATAAGACTAAAGATAAAAGAGAAGAATTGTTTAAGATGATGCAGAAAGAGGAAGAGAGTCCAGAGGACTTTGTGGAGAGACCTATGTACAATGTACAAAGGGCAGGACAAACTTATATGGGGAAATATGTCCTAAAAATGATCTTACTTTGTGGAATCAGAGAAGATTCCCTGGATATGCTGAATTTGTTGGGGAAATGGGTATATCTCAAAAGAAATCTTTGAGGAGATTGTTGACTTATGTCGAATATATTCGAGAGGATCCTCCAGAACCAACAATCGTGACAAAATATTGGACCAAGATGTCTTCACTAGAACACATAATTCATCTAATGGAGGAGCCACTTGGGTAGAAATAGGAAACCTTCTTGAAAATTTTAAGACAAAAATGATGAGCTCCATCTCCTCTGAAATGGACGGCCTGAGAGAAAAGAAGAGGAAAGAAGTAGAAGATTTGGAACTTCGCGTATTCTTTCCCAGATGAAAGAAGAAGCACCCACTGAGGGAATGTCCACTCAATAAGGTGGAAGTATGCCAAATATGTGAATTGAATCATGATGCTAAGGAATGTCTTTCACTACCCCAAGTTAAGGCATTCCTGTAGGCATTTACTTCTGATGTGGAGCAAGCTTACTTCATTGCTCAAAAGAAGCCTTGGCAGCCTTGAAATCAACGTATGAATCCAGAACCATTACCTTTTTGGAATAATATGAAAAATATTAATAACATGAATACATAATTCCCTTCACATTATTCTAACAATCAATGGAATCAATCTCAAAATTCTATGCAGAATCCTAAATCTTGGTCATCTTGGGCACAATAATCAAACCAACAATCTTCTTGGTCTCCCAGTTGGAGAAACTCCTATCCAAGAAATCAGTTTACTCATAACCAACCTCCTCATCAACTGTTTCCTCATCAACAATTTCCTCATCAGCAATATCCTCCTCAGTAATACCCTCACCAACAGTACCACTAGTCGCAACTACAACTCCAAAATAATGTTGCACCAATGAACATGCCACTACGACCATAGTTTCCTTCCCAGCCTAACCTTAAACCGAATAATAAATTAGTTCATCAATTTGAGACTACCAGCATGCCTTCATACTCCATTACATCAGTTCCCTGCAATGACATACACCTACGATCAGGGAGAGTAGTGGATCCCTTAGTCATTGAAGATGTTCCATCTTCTGCAACTGAAACAAGAATGAATCAACAATATCCATCTAATACAGTAATCCCCATCATTAAGGATGTTGAGAGTCCTACTGAAATACCAACTGAAACACATGAAGAAACACTTATTGAAACACAATCTACACAACCAACAAGAGAACCACCATATCATGAATGACCGATACTACAAAGGATAGTGGAAAAACCTCAGTTTAATCTCTTAGGGGAATTAAAGAATTTATATGTCAAAATTCCACTGTTACAAGCCCTTCATGACGTGCCCATGTATGCCCAAACGGTTAGATATTTGTGTGTAAGAAAACCAAGGAGCAAGACTAGGGATCCTCCCATTGTCCATGTAATAGGAAAACTCTCCGAATTAATAATGGAAAAACTCTCTTGGCTAAGTATGATGATCCTGGAAACCATACTATTACAGTACACATTGTAAACACTAAGATACCTAATGTTTTGGTAGATATAGGTGCAACTATTAATGTTATGACCATCGAAACTGTGAAAAAACTTGGGCTCACTAATCTTCTGCCAACCTCTATTAAATTAGAAGTTGCTGACAGGTCCATAATCCAACCCAAGGGGATCCTGGATGACCTCATGGTCTCAGTCGATTCATGGGATTACCCTACAAAATTCTTGGTTTTTCAACTAAATTCATAGCTAGAGGGACATTCGTTGATCCTGGGAAGACCCTGGTTACCCACAACAGATGCTTGCATCAGCTGTTGGTCGGGGTCCATGACCATTTCAGATGGGATTGATACAAAAATCATGACCTTATACCCTCCATCTCGACCCATATTAGAAGTTGATACTCCATTGTGGATGGATCTAGAGGAAGAAGAAGGCGCGCTCAGTCGTTATTAAAAATAGGGAAAACCTTAACTTTTAAGGATGAAACAAAGGACGAAACTATTAACAGTTTCATCGGTGATCCCACATCTGTCAATAAACATTTTTATCAAATTTTGAATAGTAATTTAGGTGAAGAAAGAAAAGAAAATATAACAAAAGAGACCCTAGTGAGTGATGCCAACATAATTCCATTACTTAAAACTTGAAAATCATTCCAGTTGAAATAGAGCCAGGAAAAATGTTGAACATTAATCTGAATCTCGCTCCTGATGAGCTAGAATACCTGATCACTCTGCAGAAACAACACAAGGGATCCTTTGCTTGGGAGTACACATATATCAATGGTATCCCTTATAATATATGCACCCATCACATTTACATAAAAAGTGATTCTCGATTTGTGTGCCAACCAAAATGAAGGATGGACTCTAACTTGAGGGATGTAGTGAAAGAAGAAATCCAAAAACTCTTGGAAGCAAGGTTTATATACCCAATATCAGAAAACGAGTGGTTTGCTCCACTCGTGATAGTGCCAAAAAAGAATGGGAAATGGAGAGTCTATGTAGTCTACAGGGATTTGAATAAAGCAACGCAGAAAGACCATTTTCCCCTACCTTTAATTGATCAGGTACTTGATACCTTGTCTGGGAATATTTTTTTTCTTTCTGGATGGATTCAATGGTTACAGTAAAATACAGATTGCTCCTGAGGACCAAGATAAGACCACCTTCACTTTTCCCTAGGTACCTTTGCATACAGGGTACTTCCCTTCGGTTTGTGTAATGCACCTGCCACCTTTCATAGAGCTGTGATTGGGATATCTTCTGAGATGGTTAATGACAACATGGAAATTTTTATGGATGAATTTACCCCACATGGTAGTAGATTCGAGGAAGCACTGAAAAATTTACAAAAAGGTTTTAGTACGTTGTGAACAAACCCAACTATCTTTAAGCACTAAAAGGTGCCATATGATGATGAGCGAGGGTGTAGTTCTAGGGCACTTCATCTATGCTGATGGTATCTAGGTAGACCCATCCAAAATTAGGGTGATTGAAAACATACCCACTCCTAGAACACAAAAATAGGTACGTAGTTTCTTATGGCATGTTTGTTATTACAGAAGATTTATAGAAAATTTTTCCAAGATAACCTCTCCTTTATTCACTCTGTTGATAAAGGATGTACAGTTTGATTGGGATGATGCATGCCAAACAACATTCAATGAACTTAAGAAAAGGATAGCTACAACACCTATCTTATGAGGGACCAATTGGAATCTTCCTTTCCACATCTCCTCAGATGTTTCTGATACTTCCATTGGAGCACTATTGCGATAGCAGGAAGGTCATGCCCCATATGCAATTTATTATATCAGTAAAAACTTGGCCCCTTCTGAAATCAACTACACTGTCATAGAAAAATAATTCCTTGCCATTGTTTACTCCATCAATAAATTTAGGCACTATATTACTAGATACCCACTTTTGTGCACACTGACCATTGAGCCATTAAGTACTTAATGAACAAACCTGTCACTAATGCTAGAGAAATTAGATGGTTGTTACTGTTACAGGAATTTGTCATTACAATTATTGACATACCTAGGAAGGAAAACGATGTTGCTGACTTTTTATCTTGACTCATTAACAATGATGACAGTTTACCAGTGGACGATTCTGCCCCTAATGAACATTTGTTTGCAATTTCATCTCATTCCCCTTGGTACGTAGATGTTACTAACTATTTTGCTACAGAAAAGCTTCCAGCACATTTGTCAAAGCGAGAAAAAAGAAAAATTATACAACAGAGTGCCAGGTACTGCTAGATAGATGGGAATCTTTTCTACATAGGTCCTGATCTTGAAATAATAAGATGTGTAAGGGAGGATGAAATTTTCGGTATCTTAAAGGCTTGCCATGATGAGCCCTGTGGGGGACATTTTGCTGACAAATGAACATGTCATAAGGTATTATGGATGGGCTATCATTGACCAATGGTTTTTAGGGATGCAAAGAAGTATGTTTAGGCTTGTGATAGATGCCAAAGAATGGGCCAACCAAACATACTAGATGAGATGCCTATTCAACCACTACTAGTGGTTGAACCTTTTGTCAGATGGGCCATATATTTTGTAGGGCCTATCAACCCTTCCTCGAAGCATAAAGTGTATATTCTAGTTTTCATCGATTATATGACCAAAGGGGTGGAGGCTATAGCTTTGGTCAAGGCCAATGACCAAGATGTAATGGATTTCTTTTATGGAGAAATCTTCACCTTTTTTGGAGTACCCTTTTACGCTTGATCGATTTTATTTTGAATAATGTTTATAGGAATCTACTTGAGGAGCAGTGGTCACGACTGGGCCGAACGATTGCAGACGCCCTAGCTTATTTTCCTGTTTTGAATAACTCCTTGAAAAAGATGAACAATTCAGTAGCAGCAAACAATCAGCTAAATTTTTTCCTATTTTTCCATTTTTCGTAGCTGTGACTCCACTAGATTTGTCTTATTTTCCAACTGTGATTCTGCCAAATTTTGCCTATTTTCGCAGCTGTGACTCCGCCAGATTTGTCCTATTTTCCAGTCGGGATTCCACCAAATTTTGCCTATTTTTCTTATTTTTGCAACTATGACTCTACCAGATTTGTCCTATTTTCCAGCTGTGATTCCACCAAATTTCACTTATTTTTCTTATTTTCGCAGTTGTGACTCCACCATAGTTTCCCTACTTTCCAGCTGTGGCTCATCCCAATTTGTCCATAAACCAGTTGCGACTCTTCTATATTTGGCCTAATTTTCCTATTTTTGCAACTGCGACTCCCCCAGTTTTGTCCATAACCTAACTGTGTCTCCTCCTGATTTGTCCATAAACCAGATGTAACTCTGCTATACTTGGCCAACTTTTCCTATTTTCGCAGCTGCAACTCCCCCAATTTTGTCCATAAACCAGCTGCGACTTTGTTGAGCCTCATTTTGTTATCATTTTTGGCATTAAAATAACACATTTAAATGCCTATTTTATTATCTTTGGTGTATTTTATGTCATGCAGATCGTTATTTAGCACAAGGTAAGAACACATTTAATGTTTATTCAATTTTGGTTATTAATATCATTTTTATGATTTTATTAACTTAAATCTATATTATTTAAAGCGTATTTGACATATTAACTAAAATGTGTATTTTTTTGCAGGTTATGTAATCTATTTGGGAAATCTATAAACAAAATGCATTCAGGTCACCGTTCAACCCGATTTTTGCAATCACTATCTAGTTCATCATGCAGCTCGTCATCCAACTCACCTTCGAGTTTCCCATATAGCTCGTTAATCAGGCTCTACATTGTCCATAACCGATTTAAGGAATTTAATGTGGAACAGTTTTGTAAATAGCCTATTGTCCATGCATTCGGTTGGTGGAAAAAACTCATGTTCTAGAAGATCACCATCATGCTGCTTGTCATCCAGGCATTCGGAGGATGGAACGTCTCCAGTCTAGAAGGATCAGTCGTGGCCTCCTCTACTTAAACTACAAATTGTTACTAGTCTGCACGCTTTGAAGAATGGAACGACCTTCGTTCTGGAAGACCACTGCATACTCACTGTTCACACTAATGAAGGACCTGCGTTTTAGAAACTCACCATCATGTACATTGTTTGCGTCAAACACCACACCGTCAGTTGCGCTAAAGAAGGGATTGCATGCCACGTTCACTATGAATAAAACCAGGCTTACACCAAAGAAGGGATATGCCTATGTGCTGGCCAATAAACTGTTATTGCATTTTATGATTGACTAAATTTAGAAGAGCCGTCGACCACTAAAGGGTCGGCTTGCTCAACCTCTTGAAAATAGTGTGTATATAAACACCTCCATACAAAGACATATGGGATTGATCAATCCATTATATAGATAGTTAGTTTGCTTTGAGGGAAGGATATTGTAACTAGGTTCCTTCTGTCTAAGAAGAACTCTATGCTTTGCTTTTTATGACTGCATGTGCAAGCATTCACTAGGAATTATCCATGATTGTTGAGAGGCCCCCTTGACAATCTGTGGTTTCTATATTTGTACTAGTTTTTGTTATCTCATCCTTGCATATAAGTAGTTTTATTTCTAATTTGTTTAGGTAGTTAAGTTCTTGCAATTATTTATTTCTCTGTTTCCTGTAGCATGTATCTGTTGTAGTTAATAAAATTCATACTATGTTGTTAATGTAGTTTTTGTTTATAAATGGTCAGTCACGTATAGTTTTCTTTCAGGTTTGATTTTAATCTTTTCATTCTTAGCTTATTGTTCAGTCTTATTTACAAGCATATAGAATAGGTTGTTTTTATCAATTTAGATAGATTAAGTTTTGTTTATTCTTGTTATAAGTTTATGCAATTTAAATTCCAGTTTGTTTATTAATATGCAATGATTTTATTATATTCATGTATTTGTCTTTGTTTATTTCACTATAAATACGATGATTAATTAGGTTTAAATTCTGTCTTTATGCATCTTGTTTTCATATGCACAAAATCAGCTAATGATTAAATCATTTAGGTCTTTTTTAATTATTTTCTGTATACAGCCTCTCATCTGAACTGTGTGATTGGGCTGTCATTCGGACCCTCCTTCCTTCCAGACTACTGTCCAGCCTTCCATCCGACCTTTAGCGTTCTTAGTTTATTTTTAAACTTGTTTTCAGTTCTGTTTCTTTGGAATCTTTATTATGCTCTGATTTTAGTCATTAGATAATGATTATGTTTTTATTTGAACCATAGATTAGATTGTTTGAAGTATTTACTAAGTTTTATCTTTATTTTTCTCTTTCCAACTCATGCTTTGAATTATGCGTTATGATTTTGTTCCTTTTAATTTCCAATTTTCTTCTTTAATACTGCTGCAATGTTTTGAAATTATGTTTGATTTATTTCTTTGTATATGGATTTGTAGGGTTAGGTGTGTTAATTGCTAGTATACTAGTACGTTGTAAATTGATTATAGTGATATGACCTATTCTTTTCACTGTGTGATTATTGAAGAGACTTGTATAAAAGAACTTAAAATTATCTTTATTAAGTTTTCTACTTGCTTTCTATTTAATTATCTTCATTAAGTTTTCTACATGCTTTTTATTTAATTATCTTTATTAAGTTTTTTTACGTGCTTTTCTTTATTAAGTTTTCTACTTGCTTTTATTACTCAATTTTCCATTCACTTATTAGTCAAGTCTTCTTTGAACCCCAAATTTTCAAGTAGTTGTTGATAATATATTTTTCAGTCATAAAGTTTTTGTTTATAAACTATCTAGTTGTTGTGACTGTATTTTCAAACATGTACTTTCTGTGAATAGTTAGCTCTTGAAGTTATTTAATAGGTTTTGTTATATTCTCATTTGTTAGTTTAAATAACATAGTCTGATATTATCCTAGTCTGATGTTTTGTTTTAGTTCAATCATATTAATAATTAAATTGTTAGGAGTTTGACTCGTTTTTTCATTTTGAATATTTTTTAATCTTTTGTTTATTAAAGTATTTCTACAATGCCCTAGGAACCCCTCTACCTTCACATATATTTTGTAGCAACTCTATTCCTACCAACACCAGTCGATAATTAAATATTAGGTGTATTTAAGATAGTAGAAAACATCCAAACATCTTGGAATTAATCTAGTCAATACAACACCCAACATTTTGGCGTCGTTGCCAAGGAGTTGTTCTGTAAGGTAGAAAAAATAAATTTGCTTAGTGAATAGCCGTAGTCTAGGTTCTCCTTTAGTTTAGTTTTTCATAAACAAAGTCTAGATAGGTAAGGATAGATAGGTTTCCTTTATGTTACACAACAAGGGGAAGGGGAAACAGTAAGACACAAAGATGAATTCACTATGGAATTTCCATAGTGTGACAACCTGACGCATCCACTTTAGTGGGTCTCCCCAAAGCCTTGTTGTTCCTTTTTCGCACAAGTGTGTTTACTTTAGGCAAAGTTTGATTTATTCCTCTTAAGCATACTTTTCTTTTCGCGGACGTAGATATTTTACTTTTTCATAAGTTCAATTTAATGCATGTATGCCTTTAGGTAATTTACTTTCATACAATTTACTCGAATTCAAGTGTAGGACTTATTTTGCAATTAAAGCACTTAGTGGTGTTGTAAGTACCACCCATCCTGCTAACAAACTGGCAGGAACATTTGAAAGAGGAACACCAATATAATATATGAATAGTTATTTATGTCGTGGGAAGATATGATAGGAAAGAAGGATGAAGAATTTGTTACCTTTGAATTCCCTATTAGAGATCTAGGAGGAATGGCACAAATACAGTACGTTCCCCATCCATTTTTTCAAATTTTCACAGACTAGATAATGTAGACCTCGATGAATTTTTATTTCAATTGGAAATGCTTTATAGAGCATATAATGGTCAAAATCTGAATTTTTTCCCTGTTACTTTGAATGGGTCAGCCCTCCGATGGTTCATGAGCTTAGGTGGGAAGTGCATTCAAACTTGCGAAGACATGAAGCATATGTTCTTGAAAAGATACCAAGAGTATTACAGGGTTAACGAGGACATCTTTGAAAAAACACAGGGAGGAGAAGAAAATTTGGAAAACTATGCCGAATGCTTTCAATACAACCTTCAAAGATCAAAACTAAGATAGTCAAGGAAAAATACCGTAAAAAAACTTTTACTCAAAGGCATAAAAGGTGAATATTTGGAAATTTTAAACCTGATGGGAACAAGTGATGTATCTTAGTATCTTAGTTATCATATGATAATGTTTGTGAATTATGTAGAAGGTATTCAAGAGGAAAATTCAAGATTAGTAAGAATATACCCTCTTCTTAGCCTTATCTTAACCCTTGTCAACCTTGTTCACAAATCGTTTCTGTCTCGTCTGATGATCATAGGGATATTTTCTCTTATGATGTAACACTTCCTATTCTACAAGATTTTCAACAAATTTTTCAGGTAGGATCAATCACACAAGCTAATCAATTACACTTGCCACAATTACCTTCTCATAAACCTCCTCTATGCTTTACACATATTCCTGTTCAGTCCATTACACATTCTAACAACAATAAAGCGATACAATATGCTTACAGTGTTGAACTGCAACAATTATCCACCTTACCTACCTCACCAACATTATTGCAAGAAATTCATACGATATTTGGAGAGGTTATAGATCAAGGGATTGTAAATACTACGAAAGAAAGCAAAGTTTCTATTTGGCCTTTTCCACAAGAAGATAAGATAAACCTGGAATGCCTCTCATTTGATGAGGAAGGGACATTAGAACTTGAATATTCCCTGTCATTAAACTCAGATTATGTACACATTCTAGAGATCAATGAAATATCTCATGACATAACAAATGAAGAAGAAAACATAGAATACAAAAGTCACATTGAAATATGGTTCCAAGACAGAACTAAGCCACGGTACCATCCTCTTCTTAAATGTTTATTACTGCTAAATCAAATAGCTCGGTTGATTCTTCATATCTCGGTAATTATTATAATATTTTTCTTATACGTGGTTAAAGGTATATTTCTAATTTTGTTTCGAACATGGTTACGTTGGAAGAATTCATATACTTGAATTGTTTTCTTCCTTTCTTTTAGTAGAATAGGATATCATGTAAATATGTTTTTGTTTTATCAAATAAATAAGAGTCATTTCTAATAAATTTTTTGCATGAGACTCTTTTTCTTTTTATAAATAAATATGAATCATCTAACAAATAGTTTTGCAGCCTGATTATAAGAATTTTACCTATAAGCAACTCATGGAGTATTATGTGAAAGGTAATTTATGATCGTAAGATATCTTGGACCTTTCCTAAAAATTGCAGCTTTTAGTAATTCTATGTGTATTGTTCTTAACCATTTTGTTTTATTCATATTGTTTTTGGTATTTTGATTCAGACATGTATTTCTGATTCGTTATTTTAAATAGTTGCATGATAAGACTTACTCTCATTATTTGAATCTCATATCTCTGATTTAATAAGTTTATCCTATACTTGTTATCAAAACTTGTCTCTTAAGATATCTTTGTGTGATAACTCAACAGTAGGTGGAATTTTTGCCTGTGGGGAACATTACTTTACTTTATAAAGAAAAAGGGTTAAGAGGTCAAATAACAACTTTAAGTTATTCTCTTTTGACATGATTTATGATTAAGGTTGTTATGAAAATTACTTATAAGTTTTTACAAAATTGAATTGTGTGTTTTAGCAGGGCTTAGCACACTCTAGTACCAATTGGCTTCCATATAATTAATATCATTATACAAGGCAAACCCGTCGGGGTACTGAACAGGCCTGCTGGCAGCGGGTCAATGCTAAGTAAAAACTTACAACAAGGAAGCTCGATAAATGAAAGTAAGCCTATTTGGGTATTGAACAGGCTCGCTAGTAGTGGGACTATGCTTGCATGGTACTAAGATAAACTTGTCGGGGTACTGAACATGCCTGTTGGCAGCGGGGCAATATTGGGTAAAGGAGATCTAGTTAACGCACTACTATGCACATGATTCGAAGAATAATGATAAATATGAAGAAAATTTTTTAAATTTTATTTTAAGGCCGATTGTTTTTAATGTCATTTGAGAATTGTTGTAGGTTGGAATTGGACCTAGCCGTCTAATTCAACACATACCTAGGATGTCATTATCCTAGAAATGTGACCCATAGCTATAAAATCTCACACACTCTAAAGTAAACTCAAAATATCTTATGATGACAAGATAACTTAGGCACGAATGACTAGCTTTTCCTCTGTCACACTTTTTCTTTGTCAATATTTAAGTGGTCTTTCTAAGCACTGTTATTTTTCATGAATATACATATATGAATCATTTCCATTTACTAGTTAGTTTTTCTTTTTATGAAATAATAAAACAACATGATAAGAATCTCTTTATATGGAACGATCGAATCTCCTTTCTCATGGCTTGAGGACATTCCATACCTTTGGTTTGGGGGAAGAAGGATTAGGAAAAATTAGACTATTTTTTTTTTCATTATTTATGACAGATCTATTTTCTCTGACAAAAATGATAAGTGTTTTTCAGGATAAATTAGCAATGGAACTTGGTTATATCATGAAGTATATTTTTACAGAAGATCAATATGGAGGACTATATTAGGATCAAAGGATAATCCAAATGAAATACCACATAACGATCTCAACTTGGTGATATTATAGCACTTATGACTAAAATTTGCTAACCAAATTTTGTTTTTTCAAATAGTTTTTACCTCCATGAGAATGCTTTGACCTTAAAAGTTTTTTTTTAGTTATCATTTCACTGTTAGTAACCCTATCCTTTTACCCAATCATGCATATAAACTATCAAATGATTAATTTTATACCTTTTGTGTCATATGTTCAACTTGTCCAAAGTTTTACTTTGGACATGGTTGAACTAATTATAAACTTTATGAACTCACTTATTCATGCATATGCTTGTTGCTGGCTCACATTTTAAAGTCTGCTTTGATAGTATGATCTCTTATATTTTTCTTTGCTCAGTGGGACCTAGCATTTCTTCGGTTTGGGGGACTGTTGAGCCTCATTTTGTTATCATTTTTGGCGTTAAAATAACACATTTAAATGCATATTTTATTATCTTTGGTGTATTTTATGTCATGTGGATTTCTATTTAGCACAAGGTAAGAACAAATTTAATGTTTATTCAATTTTGGTTATTAATATCATTTTTATGACTTTATTAACTTAAATCTATATTATTTAAATAATATTTGACATATTAATTAATATGTGTATTTTTTTGCAGGTTATGTAGCGTGTTTGGGCGAACATATAAACAAAATGCATTCATCTCACCGTTCAACCTGATTTGCGCAACCACTGTCCAGTTCATCATGCAGCTTGTCATCCAGCTCACCTTCGAGTTTCCCATCTAGCTCGTTAATCAGGTTGCGCGCTGTCCATAACCCATTTCAGGAATTTAACATGGAACGGTTCTGTAAATGGCTTGTTGTCCACGCATTTGGTTGATGGAAAAAAAGCATGTTCTAGAAGATCACCATCACGCTGCTTGTCATCCACGCATTTGGAGGATGGAACGTCTCCAGTCTAGAAGGATCAGCCATGGCCTCCTCTGCTTTAACTTTGAATTGTTACCAGTCTACGTGATTTGAAGAATGGAACAACCTACATTCTGGAATCCCATTGCATGCTCATTTTCCACGCTGATGAAGGACCTGTGTTTTAGAAACTCGCCATCATGTATATTGTCTGCGTCAAACACCACACCGTCAGTTGCACTAAAGAAGGGCCCGCATGCCACGTTCACAATGAAGAAAACCAGACTTAAACCAAAGAAGGGATATGCCTATGTGATGGCTTGTAAACTATTATTTTCTTTTATGATTGACTAAATTTAGAAGAGCAGTCGACCACTAAAGGGTCAAATTTCTCAACCTCTTAAAACCAGTGTGTATATAAACACCTCCATACAGAGAGATAGGGGATTGATCAATCCATTATATAGTTAGTTAGTTTGCTTTGAGGGAAGGATATTGTAATTAGGTTCCTTCTGTCTAATAAGAATTTTACACTTTGTTGTTTATGACTGCGTGTGAAATCATTCGCCAAGCATTATCCATGATTACTGAGAGGGCCCCTTGACAATTTGTGGTTTCTATTTTCGTACGAGTTTTTGTTATCTCATCCTTGCAGATAAGTAGTTTTATTTCTAATTTGTTTAGGTAGTTAAGTTCCTACAATTATTTATTTATTTGTTTCCTATAGCATGTATTTGTTGTAGTTAATAAAATTCATACTATGTTGTTAATATATTTTTTGTTTATAAATGGCCGATCACGTATATTTTTCATTCAGGTTTTCTTTTAATCTTTTCATTATTAGGTTATTGTTCAGTCTTATTTACAAGCATATAGAATAGGTTGTTTTTATCAATTTAAATAGAATTCAACTACGCACATAGAATAGGTTGTTTTTTATCAATTTAGATAGATTAAGTTCTGTTTATTCCTGTTATAAGTTTATGCAATTTAAATTCCAGTTTGTTTATTAATATGTAATGATTTTCTTATTTTCATGTATTTGTCTTTGTTTATTTCACTGTTAAATACGATGATTAATTAGGTTTAAATTTTGTCTTTATGCATCTTGTTTTCATATGCACAAAATCAGCAGATGATTAATCATTTAGGTTTGTTTTTATTATTTTCTGTATATAGCCTCTCATTAAGACTATGTGATTGGATTGTCATTTGGACCCTCCTTCCAGATTGTTGTCTAGCCTTCCATCCGACCTTTAGTGTTCTTAGTTTATTTTTAAACTTGTTTTCAGTTCTGTTTCTTTGGCTTTTTTATTATGCTCTGATTGTAGTTATTAGATAATGATTATGTTTTTATTTGAACTGTAGATTAGATTGTTTGAAGTATTTACTAAGTTTTATCTTTAGTTTTCTCTTTCCAACTCATGCTTTGAATAATGCGTTGTGATTTTGTTCCTTTTAATTTCTGATTTTCTTCTTTAATATTGTTCCAATGTTTTGAAATTATGTTTGATTTATTTCTTTGTATGTGGATTTGTAGGGTTAGGTGTGTTAATTGCTATTATACTAGTACCTTGTAAATTGATCATAGTGATAAGACCTATTCCATTCACTATGTGATTATTGAAGAGACTTGTAGAAAATAACTTAAAATTATCTTTATTAAGTTTTCTACTTGCTTTTTATTTAATTATCTTCATTAAGTTTTCTACTTGCTTTTCTTACTCAGTTTTCCATTCACTTATTAGTGAAGTCTTCTTTGAACCCCATCTTTTCAAGTGGTTGTTGATAATATATTTTTCAATCAGAAATTATTTGTTTATAAACTATCTAGTTGTTGTGATTGTATTTCCAAATATGTACTTTCTATGAATAGTTAGCTCTTGAAGTTATTTAATAGGTTTTGTCATATTCTCATTTGTTAGTTGAAATAACATAGTCTGATATTATCCTAGTCTGATGTTTTGTTTTAGTTCAATCATATTAATAATTAAATTGTTAGGAGTTTGACTTGGTTTTTCATTTTGAAGATTTTTTAATCTTTTGTTTATTAAAGTATTTCTACAACACCCTAGGAACCCCTCTACCTTCGCATATGTTTTGTAGCAACTCTAAGCCTACCAACCCCGGTTGATAATTAAATATTAGGTGTATTTAAGATAGTAGAACACATCCAAACATCTTGGTATTAATCTAGTCGAGATAACACCCAACATACTCCTTCCAATTCGTCCATAAACCAGGTGCGACTCTACTATATTTGGCCTATTTTTCCTATTTTCATAGTTGTGACTCCCTCAGATTTGTCCATAAATCTTGTTGTCGATAACTCCACCGGGTTCCAACTCATTTCACATCTCCAACCACACTTTTGCCAAGAATGAAAAGACAGCTATTGATTTGCAATGGGTGCCAGCCAACATGGATTTACTTGCTGATTCAAGTGGTGGGGGTAAGATCATAATAGCACATGTGCAATTATGTTTTCAATTGATGGCCACGATTACACACTGAACCATTATGGAAAGTTAAGACTCATTTCATATTGTGAAGGTACGAATTTTGACCATTTACATGATTAGGCATAAAATGGATATGGAAAAATTAATCATGCTTTGTATTTTGTACCCGTCGGCAACCCCGTACCCATTTAAATTTTAATCAATATGTCTGAATTGGTACTTGGGATTATTACATGACCACCACCTTTTTCCTAATTTGTGCCAAATCTTGCCAATTATTCCCTTTTCATAATTGTATTAACTTTCCTAAAATATCCAATCCTGACCTTGGTTGTTCGTTGAACGTTCTTGTGCTGCAACTTGCACTTCTGGATCTGTAATTTCCCGATTTGCTATTAGAACTAAGAGGGAAATGTGATATGGGTAAACCAGCCCGACATGAACCCGTGAACATAGGGGCCTTGGGTAGTAATGCAGAGGTTTTTTCTATTTTTGAAGCAGCCGGTTGGACTGAGTATTTTCAACAACTAAATGGTTTCTGCATAGAAATAGCTTTGCAGTTCATCCTTAATTTGACTGAAACGCATTCGTTGGTCAAGGGTATGCGCATAGATGTCACAGAAGCAATTGTGGCGGAGGTTACTGGTTTTCCTCAAGTAGTAAGGAATTCGTTTGGAAAAAAAACCCAAAATGGGACTGCAGTGCAGGATTTTCTTGCAGCTAGTGAACATGTTCGGCGAGGAGGTCGTGGGATAGCACTAGAATCATTATCTCATCCTTGGAATCAAGTGGCAATCTTCCATAAGAAATATATCATCTGTGAAGGTAGTTACCAAACTGTCTACTTCTCTGAAATTCCCTTATTGTCTCATCTACGCCACTGTAATCTACTCAATATTCCATTTTACTTGTTGAAAAACCTACATTACATGGAAGGGTATGTGAGAAAAACCCGACATCCAGTTGATTCTCTACCAACCATGGCCTAATCAAATTACTCATCTTAAGAGAATTAGCACAGCAAAACTGAACTTGGGCACAATTTCTTGCTCATCCTGGGATAATTCGGGAACCTGCACAGTTGGGGGGTGTTGAAATAGAAGAGGAGGATAGTGAACCTGCACAGTTGGGGGGTGTTGAAGTAGAAGAGGAGGACTAGAGTCCCTCAAATTCAATTGGGGGGGAGAATGAGATAGTGGCAGACTAGAATTGGAATGATCATGAGGAATATTTAGAGGAGGTTGCAACAACAGCAAACCCTGTAGAGGGAATAGTTATTATGAAAGCTTCAGCAACAGAAGCTGAGAATGGAGTAGGTTGCGACAGTGGAAACTGCGGCTATGGAAGCTACAATGGTAGAAGAGGTTGTGGAGATTTTTAAAATTGAATATTCCCCTGAGTTGGGGTGGACTATAATTGAAGAAGAAATTTTGGTGGCTGAAACAAGGGAAGATGATGGATTGGGGAATAATCCTTCTATACTAGTCTCAGAATTGGAAACCCCTGTGCCACACTGAAGAAGGAGAAGATCAGAAGAAGAAGGTTAGTCATCATGGAATATTAAAAGAAGAAGAACTAGGTTTGTTATAGTGGCAGAAGCAGCGTGGGTAAAGTGGGAAAACATTGAAGAAAATATAGAATTTCCCATTTTGACACCCCGATCAACCGCCGCTCCACAAGAACCTTATGCAGAAGAACCTCAAATTGAGATTCTCTTATATGAGAATGGCCTGCTAAAAGATGAGGTGCAAATTCTTCGGAGTGAATTGGAAAATTGGAAATAAGCATGTAAGAAGCAGGTAGAGAAAATATTGAATACATTGGTGGAGGCTACCAATCATTTAGAGGGTTCACCTCTTGTTGAGGACGGTGAAGAACATGAAAAGGTGGTATGTCCAGAATGTGGAGAGATATTCAATCAAGAAGGATATAAAGTCATAGTGCGGGCATTTTCTGCATAAGAACCTACACAAGAAAATGAGGAAGGAAAAGAAGTACCCACAGTGGAGCCAAATGATGAAAATGAGCCATAATTTGACATAATCCGTGACCTCGAATTATGAGAATATGAACAAATGCAATCCCAGCCATCATGGGATACTGAAGTATTCTTGGACCAGTGTCATTTTTCAAGAGATATTGAAGAAGAGATTGAAGTAACTCAAGAGAAACCTCAATAGTCAGAAGAAATTGAAAAATAAGAAGTTGTCACACAAGAACTAACATCCTTAAAGATTCTTGTTGAAACTGTAACTCAGATAAAAGATGTTGAGATTGAGACACAACAAAATGATGTTGTATACTAGAACCAACATATTTAAAAATGTTTGTTGAATATGCAACTCAAATTGAACTTGACATGGTTGAACTACAAAAGGAGGATGTTGTTACACATTAACAAGTATCCCCAAAATTATATGTCAAGAGTGCAAAATAGATTGAAGTTTCTTGGGATGAGATTCAAAAGAGGGATGTTGTCACACAAGAACCAAAATTCCCAAAATTGTTTGTTGAAGAAGCCACACAAATAGAGGTTGCTGCAACACTGCTGGAAGAGGAAACTGTTACACTTTCAATAGAAGGTGAGAAGGCTGAGACATTTGGTGACAAGGTAGGGACACAAATTTCTCAAGAAATTGTTAATTCAAATTCTTATGATGAGAAATATGTAGAGCTCTCACTGTTGAAGCTGGAAATGAAGAAGTGGAAAAATCATGCTAAGCGATGTGAGGAAGGGGTGGTTCCCCCTTTTGAATACAGAAGGAATATCAAAGTATTAAGGGATAAATGGGTAGAGGAGTTAACTTTTCAAACATTTCAGTGGGAGGAGGTGCAAAAAGAATTGAAGGAATTGAAGAAATTCAAATCCATGCAAAAATAAAAATATCAAATGTACGCTCTCTCTCTCGAGAATTGGTGAGCTTTAGAACCCCATCTCCCTCCTATCTGGTGTTCTTGTATGAAAAAATGAACCTGTTTAAATTAAAATCCCTGAAGGAGGGAAGACCTTATCAGTTGACACCCTCTGCTTAGTTCCTGGAGACTTTTGTGGAGAGTAGTTTCACTAAACAGAATCTATTGTGTGAACTCTATTTGCATGAGATGGCTTGTCCTATGGACCTTCTCTCTAACCCTGTTCCTTATTTGGGATATGTTCAGTTGAGGGCCTTTACCTCTTTTGTTAATAATAATGTAGAGTGGGAAAATGCTTTTCATAAAATCTCTCAAAATGAGGCCAGCTCCAATCTGTGGATTAGGAGTGAACCTCAATCTCCTCGGGCTCTCCTTATGCTCCATGGAAGGAGGCTCACATATCCTATGAAGACCCAATAGTTGAGGGAACTGCAATAAAAGGGTTATTTCCACATGTGTTGATCAGATATCCAAACAATATTATCTTTCCCTGGAAGGCAGCAATCATAGGTGGAAAACTTCTTCCTCAACTTTGAAAAAATGGGACCCTTATTGTTTCAAAAATTTTAAACACGATCTCCCTAGGGTGGAAGGATATGTTGATTACATGAAGAAGTGTGGACCTCACTAGCTAGGACTCAAAAATTAAGTTTCCACTTATATGGTGGCCAACAAAGCCATACAGGGATGATTATACACTGACAAAGGAAAATGAGAGGAAGTGTTGGAGATATTGGGCTACTTGTAATGGATATCTGGATGGGGGTAAACTACTTGAAAGATCCTAAAAGTTTTCCTCTCTCCACGAACGGGGTCCAGAGTCAGACTCAAAATAGTGGAAGTTGTTGCATGAGGAAATGCAACTCGATAGTTGGGGGAGATGTTAGGTCTTGGAATAACCCATTTTTTACCACACCAATTATATCTTTTTTCCCTCTCCTACTTTATTTCCATACACTAGATAGATGTTTTTCCTCAATTTGAGCATAAATCCTTACAGGTATGATTTATTATTGTCTTATTCTATTAATTCCTAAGATTGTTATGGTTAGAAATCTATATTTTGAATTGTGCTAATATGCATTGATTTGATAAAGATAGTTCCAAGCCTTGAGGAACACGGGTGTAGCATCCTTCTTAGTCTGGTGAAGAAAAGGATATTTGGTACCAACTGTTACTCCTTAGTCCTAGTTCTATACATTGAATGAAAATAGTGTGATCATCTCTCCATGTGGCACCTGCAACAATGCTCTGCTACTCAGGGAATTGCTGCAATAGATAGAGCATTTTCTTTTCCAATTGATTTTGTTGATCCATTAACAACCAGAGTAACAATACACCCTGTATTCCATATCTTCATTCAATTCTATTGACGATTGTAACTGCCTTGTTGTAACAGGGTAGCCTGAAGATTGTAGATCTTCATGGCTGCTCGATATTAGTGGATCTGAATTGCATTATTCATGTATATATGCGGGAAGGCGATTTGAGCCTTGGGTTGGTCAATTGATATTAGACTGTGTAAGTTGTAACAGAGATATGTAACTTTGAATAAAAATTTTTAATACAAGGAGAATAATTCTTCATATCCTTGTGTTTTAATTCCGTTTATTTCACGGTGTCTCTATTTGAAGGCTGGGCCAGCCTTCCCACAGAGATTGCTGAGTTAATTAAATGTTTAGTTTATTTCTGTTGTGTGGTGTGGAATTACAATAGCTGTATTTTACAGTGATAATTGATGATGATGTTTTCCTTTGATAGTTAATGATTGCATTCTGATTAGATGCAACTGTTTGGTGTGACAGACGATTGTGTAGGATAGTTTCTCTTTATGATAGGTGTTGCAATTAGCTTTTACAATCAAGCTCAACTCTAGTTTATTTCTTTTATTTATGTTTCTTGGAGTTCATTGAATTAGTTATATTATGCTTGCAATTGGTGTGATTCTTTAATGTCATTTATGATTTGCATATTAGATAAATTAGACATCTCTTAGCTGATTCATGGTAGTCTGATATCTTTAGAATTTACTTTCTGTAAAAGTAAGTCTAGCTTAATTATTTCTAGATCAGTAACTCTTAGAGTAATAATTGTAGGAATATAAATGCATTTATGACTTCTTAGATGGATAAGTTAGGTTAGGTTTAGCCATGAGAAGAGTTTGATTGAGCAGATAGGTAGGACAATTAAGCTTTCATTCATTCAATCAGCTACTTAAGTGTTTATGCATAGATTGTGCTAATTATATTTGAAACAAAAAGACTTCCCTGGGTTTGCAATTCATATTTATCATTATGTGTGTTAGTCATAATTGATGAGCATATAGGGTGACCAACAGTGCGGTAAATATTTTGGGGAAACTGGGGAGTTTGTATCAATCAAAATCCCTTGTGAACAAGTTGTTTCCATAAAATAAACTCTATCATATTAGAATGGATGAAAATGACACTGTAAAAAAACATCCCGAGTGGTCTTGTAACTGAAAACAAATAGAAACAGAGCATGATGAAAATGTCCCTGTCCAAAAACAAACAGATAGCAGTTTGATCTCCACGCAGGGAGTCATGATGCACGATCACTCCTACATGTGCTAACAAACTATGACTCAACAAAACTATTAAAAATATGCCACAGCATGTGACCAACTCATCACATTGCTAGCATGACACGATGCTCCTACAACAGACTCGCAAGGGTGAAAAATTATGAACCCCTGTTCATTAGATCAGCTACAGTGAAACCCTTGGCTTCCAACTCTGCAGCGCTCATCCAAGTAGAATCCTCTGTTCGTCGCTTCTTCCATTTGACCAAATACTCCAGATAGTCCTTCTTCCTTGTACTCTTTACCACTTTAGTGTCCAGAATGGCCTCAACTTCCAATGGTTGTGCCATAGGTATCTTCCCCACCCATTGTAAGTATTCAATAGGATCTTCACCTTCTGCAAAGGTTCTTGTGTTACCTTCTACATAAGGATATAGATCTACAACATTAAATATTGGTGAAATACCCACTCCAGTAGGTAGCTCTAATTCATAAGCATTTGTTGAGAATTTTTTGAGTATCCTGCAAGGTCCAATCTTCTTCATCTTCATCTTGTTATACTCTCCTTTTCGAAATATGTCTCTCTTTAGATATGCTAATACCAAATATCCTACTTCATAGTTCTTTTCTCTCCTTTTGGAATATGCTCTGGCCTTGTAACTCGTGTTACTATGTTGTAAACTTGCTTTAACTTTCTCCTGCGGTTCACTAATTCTCTTTACAAACTCTTCTCCATCATCACTCCTCTTCTCCAGTTGACCTAAGTCACGAAGTTCACAAACTTCTCTTGGATGCATTCCATACATAATTTGAAATGGACTCATCCCTCTGCTTCTTTTTGGTGAATCACTATAAGAAAACTCAGCTTGAGCTAATACTCTGTCCCAGTGCTTAGGACTCTCTCCAGTCAGACTTCTCAACATGTTCCCCAGACTCCTATTAACTACCTCTGTCTGTCCATCAGACTGTGGGTGATATGTTGAAATGAAGTTCAATCTGGTAGCTAACTTCTTCCACAAGGTCCTCTAGAAATGACCTGTGAACTTCGCATCTCTGTCTGATATAATGCTTCTAGGTAAACCATGTAGTTTCACAACTTCATTGAAAAACAAGTTAGCAATGTGTGTGGCATCACTAGTCTTGTAGAATGGAATGAAATGTTCCATCTTAGTTAATCTATCAACAAATACAAAGATAGAATCATGTCCTTTCTAAGTTTTTGGTGAACCCAGAATGAAATCCATACTCACAGAATCCCAAGGCATAGTTGGAATAGGAAATCGTGTATACAACCCTGTGTTCTAGATTCTTCCTTTATCATGCTGGCATACTCTGCATATGCTTACAAAATTCTCAACTTCAAACCTCATCCTTGGACAAAAATAGAAATGATCCAACTGTCCAAAGGTTTTATCACTTCCAAATTGACCTGCCATACCTCCATTGTGTTTTTCTTGTATCAAGTTCTCCCTCATGGAACACTTTGGTATACACAGTTTACTATTTTTAAAGAGTAAACCATCTTGTATCACATACTCCTTCCATGGCTCTCTGTCCACCTCCACTAGATTCTTACAAGCCTTGTAAGCTTCCTGGAAATCAATGTCAGTCTCATACAAATCCCTTAAATGCCCAAATCCCAAGACTTGGATCTAATTCTCTTGCATAATCAACAATATTCTACTAAAGGCATCAACTACTTTGTTTGACTGTCCACTTATGTGCTTCAACACAAATGTAAAGCTCTGTAAGAACTCAACCCACTTGACATATTTTAGGTTCAACTTAGGTTGCTGCATAATGTACTGTAATGCATGGTTATCAGAATATAACACAAATTCTCGAGGCATTAAATAATGTCTCCAATGCTTCATTATTTGAACAATAACATAAAACTCCTTGTAATAAGATGAATACTTATGCTTTGCATCATTCAGATTCTCACTAAAATACGCTACAGGCATGTCCTCCTGACTGAGTACAGCTCCGATTACTACCCCACTAGCATCACACTTTACTTGGAAAGGGTGTTTGAAGTATGGAAACTTCAATACCGGTTGTTCAGTGATCTTCTTCTTCAAGAACTAAAAAATACTTTCATCCTCTGTTGTCCATTGAAATGGCTATCTATCCTTCTTGATTGTCTTGACAATAGATGCACAAATACCATTGAAATTATTTATAAATTTCCCATAAAAACTTTCCAAATATTCTTACCTCAAATATGTTCCTAGGTGAAGGCCAATCAATGATTGCTTGCACCTTTTCTGGATCCATCTTCAACCCATCTCTTGAGATAACAAAACCTAAATATACTATCTCTAGCTTTATGAATGTACACTTCTTCACATTTATCAGCAAATTTTTTCTGTTGTAGCCTCTCTAAAACATATCTCAGACGTTTCAGATGCTCTTCTTCTATTTGGATGAAAACCAAAATGTCATCAAGGTAAAATATCACAAACTTACCTATGAAATCTCCCAAGACTTCATTCATCAATCTCATAAAAGTTCTTGGTGTGTTGGACAATCTAAATGGCATGACCATCCACTCATACAACCCCTCATTTTTCTTAAAGTTTGTCCTCCACTCATCTCCTTCTCTGATCCTAATCTGATGATACCCTCTCTTCAAATCCAGTTTTGAAAAGCACGTTGCTCCACTTAGGCAATCCATCATGTCATTCATCCTTGGTAATGGAAATATATATCGGATGGTAATCTTGTTAATTTCTCTAGAGACAATACACATCCTCCACTCACCATCCTTCTTTGGTGTCAGTATTGTTGGTACTGCACATGGAATCTGACTCTTCTATACCAATCCTTTGTCCAACAATCCTTGGACGTGTTTCCTAAATTCTTCATTCTCTTGAGGTGTCAACCTATATGCTTCCTTGTTTGGTAAACTACCTCCTGGAATAAAATCAATTTGATGACTTATATCCCTCCCTAGTGGAAACTCATTGGGTAAATCAACCACCACAATGTCACTATACTCACTCAACATCTCCTGAATCTCCTTAGGTACACCGGTCACGTTAGTCTTCATTGTCACCACTCTTGGCTTGCATGCCGCATCATAGCTTAACTCTTCCTTCTCAACCTGTTGCAAATATTCTTTTCTTGACAACATCAAAACTTTGGGTGCTGACTGTACTGCTTTACCACCTTCTTGCAAAGGGTGAAGTACATGTCTTATCCCATTATTCTCAAAACTATGACAGTTAATCCTACCATCATGAGTCACTCTCTTATCAAATTTCCATGGTATTCCTAACAGTATATGACAAACATCCATAGGCATAACATCAAATAGAATATTTTCCTTATATGGACCTATTTGGAAATCAACTTCACACTACTCACTTACCAGGATTTGATGCCCTTTATGTAACCAAGATACTTTGTATGGAACAGGATGCTTGGTCCTCTTCAAACTTAGCTTCTCCACCATCTCTGTGGAAACAAGATTGTCAGTACTCCCACTGTCAATCACCATCTTACAACACTTCCCTTGGACATTACACATGGTCATGAATAAATATTTTCTTTGAGCAGGATCTGCTTTCTCCTTCTCAATTTTCAACAGGACTTTATCCATCAGCAATGAATCTCCTGTCTCTAGAAAAACTTTAGCCACTATCGAATGTTCTTGCTGCTACTCATTCTGAGCTACATAGGCTCCTCTCTATCCTACATATTCCTTCTCTAGATATTCAAATGATTTATGCCCCAACTGGTTGCACTTGTAACACCTATAGACATTTCATTTGCCTCTTCCTATGCCACTACCTCCTTGGTAAGGTCCTCTTATGTTAGAATCACCTCCTCTACCATGATGCTCTTGCTGGTTAGAGTTACTGAACTCTCCCCTCTGGACTCCAAATATTCTGCTTCCAATTTCTTTTCTTCATCCTCTGGTCGAACTTCGACCTCTGTTGAAGCTCTGCTTCCTCGCTATATTTTATTTTGCCCTTAAGGCACATTGATATGCCTCCTCCATTGTTCTAGGTGATATAATGTTGATATCTTCTTGGATATCCATCCTTAGACCATCGACATACCTAACAGCCTTCTCTGTTGACTCTTCCACATATCCTGCCCTTAGGTTTACTTTGCAGAACTCTTCAGTGTACTCTCTCACTATTAACAATCTTTTCCTAAGGTTTTGTACCTGTCTATACAAAAGTAATTGGTAATATTTGGGCAAGAAATTATCCCTCATCTTTGCTACCATCCTATCCCAGCTCTTTATCAACGGCTTATTCTTTCTCCTTCTTTCAACTTGCACACTATCCCACCACAAGGATGCATGCCCTTTCAAACTTGTCACAGCCAATATGACTCTCTTGTCTTCTTCAACCTCATCATACTCAAAGTACTTATCCATCTCACTGATCCAGTCAATGAGATTCTCACCAATGAGACTTCCATTGTAGGTCAACAACTCAGGTTTCGGCCTTGACGTCGCTCCTAGAATCTATCTGAAATACCTTAACTCGGGAGTTTCCTGCATAGGTGCAACTTCTTCTCTTTTCTCTTCATCCTCAGATTCAATTACATCCCCTACTTCTGGATCCCTTTGTTTGTCTGTCTCCATTGATTCCAGGCGTGTTCGTCACTCCCTCACTTCCTCCATAAACTATGTGTTCACCATCGGTCGACCTCTGTCACGACCTCACGCTCTACCTATGCGTGCAGCCATTCTCTTGCACTAAGCCTCTACAATAGAAGTTCTCTTTCACATTGTTACATTCTTACCTCACCAATCCCCTTCTCTGTACTTGGTCTTTTGGAAACACAGTTCTCGATCTAGAACCTCTTGAGCACTCTTCTTTGCTCCTTCTAGGATTCTACTACTACGCTTCTCTCTCACACGATCTTCTCCTTGCTCTAATACCAAAATTGGTGCAGGGTTAGATCAACCACAACTAACCCAACTAGCACCTTCAGGATCTAGTGGCTCCTACACTTAGCAGGATTGTCAAATTTGGTCCTCGTCCAAATTCTACGCTAAAATTGCCTCCCCACAATTTTGCTTCCGCAACAGTGCTTCCGCAACGGCCTTTCCACAAGCGAGTTGCGGGATGTGGGATGCACGATCAACATATCAAAGTTTCTCCCCCGCAACTTTCCTTCTACAATGGATTTTCCGCAAGTGGGTTGCGGGATGCGAGATGCGGGATGCGTGACCAATCTGTCCGACGATGGCCCTCCGTAATTATCCTCTGCAACTTTTATGGCCGTCATATCTTTTCCTACGAACTTAATCTCCACCGTTCATTTTTTGCAAAAAATTGGTTAAGGAAAAAGTTTGTGTGCTATGCCGATTGATCATGGGATCGATCAATCCAGCCTATTTTATAAAAATAATTGTAAACATGTGAGATAGTTATATGTCTAAGAAAAATGATAAAGTGAAAGAAAAGATGGATAACAAGTTGAAGCATGCTTATTTAAAATATAACTATTGATTTATAATAAAGAGTTTATAAGTTTTAGAATTTTATTAATTAATTATTTAATATTTTTACACAGTTCAAAACTCAAAACTAGTGTATATTATGTGTTGTAAAAGAGTAAAAATATCACTCAATATATTCTCATATAAATTTTAATGTAATAATTTTTCATTAATTGAACTCATTTTAAATGGGTTAATGATTAGATATTAATTTGATTCTCATTATAAGAAATCAAAATAGATAATGTAAGTGTAATATTTCATTGCTTGAACAAAATTTTTTTATATAAAAAAATATAACAATATAAAAGAAAATGTTAATCTAAATATTTTATTTAATCATTAATAATATAAATATTTTTTAACAAATTAATTTGTTCATAAGTATTACTGTATTATACTTTATGAAATGCCAATAGAGAAAAGGGTAATAATTCCACACTCCTTTTGTGTTTCCCTATTCTAGGAAGATTACAGTTATCATTTTATAGAAAACTAAAGTTTTGCTTATCCGTAAATTTGGTGCGATCTTCCGTGACAACATTGAAATTGATAGGATAGTAGTCATTTGATCATTAAATGATTCTTTATGCGCTCCTTGGAAGAATGATTTCGATCCTGCAAAATAAATAAGAGAGGAGAAAAATTGAGCGAAAATAGGTCCGATACCATGTGGAAATTAACCCCAAGCTTAGATCAATTGAACTCACAAAATTGCTTGAAAAACATGCACATTCCACTCAAATTGGAGATTGAAATTGGTGCATAACAAAAACTTGCATTGAATAAGTTTACATCATCCAACCTTATAAATTAATAGGATGTCCAAATATATAATTACATCATAGATTCAAATTCCTAATGATGCAAGTTGAATGCTCACAAAAGCAGGCTTACTAAAAGTAAAAAACATCCCTCCTAAGTGCATAAAATGCTTTCTAAATCAGTCAAGGAGGTTACAAATTGGTTGAATGATGTGTATCAAATGATAAGTGATGGAATTTAAATATACTCATTCTTTTAGGAGAGAAAAATATGGAGGATGAGTTATGCAAAAAACAAGGCAGATACCATGTGACTAGCTTTCTCCTTTTGCCTTAAAAGTTGCTAAAAAGAAGTCAAAGTCGGGATAAGGAAGGAATGTGCACTTACTAAACTGGGAAGTCTGCTAAGTTTTCAGAATCTTATCCAGAATCTTGCGAAGGATCTCCTATAGGAATTTTAGGAAAGTTTTGACCAAATGGTGCAAGTGGATGCCAACTAGCTAGTGTAGGACCTAAGAAACTAATCAAAAAGATTAATTATTGTATCCTAAGTATGGGAATGGGTTTTTAGTTATTCTAACATTAATTAATTTTCTACATGTTAAATATCAGTAGTATTGTCTCAACATATTTTCTTTGATTTGAACAGATCATCATGTTTTCACAATCTCTTCTTATCTCCATTCCCAGAATGAAGTTTGCAGCACCAATATCTTTCATAACAAATTTGGAGGACGACTAAGACTTTACCTCCTTTATAAAATTTTTGTTGTTTCCAATAAGAAACATGGTATAAATATATAGTACTATGTTAATGAAGTGATCACCAACCTGTTTGGAGTATACACAGTGATCAACTTTGCTTCTCACAAACCCCAATCCAAGTATGTATAATGTGTCAAACATTTGGTAACACATCCTCCGTTGAGTCATATTTTTCACCTTCTAACTCAAAATCTATTTTCTCTATTTCCTTTTCCATTGGAGTCACTTCTTGTAAAGAGACTTCTTTGACCTCTCTAAACACAACATCTCGAATGTAAACAATATTTTTTTTTATATGATTCCAAATATTATAACCTTTCATACCATTTGTATAGCCAATAAAGATACACTTCTCAACTTTGTTATCTAACTTGCTCCTTTTATCCTTTGGAACATGTATATACGCATCTCAACCAAAAACTTCTAGATTCTTAATAGAGGGTTTCTTACCATTACATACCTCTTGTGGATATTTTTCAACCAGTGTTGTAGTGGGTAATCGATTTACCAAGTAACATGTTGTCTCCACCCGCCTATGCCCAGAATTCTTGTCCTATCCTAGCACTGCTTAGCATGCTTCTTTCCTTTTCCATCAGTGTGCTATTCATCCTCTCAAAAACTCCATTCTGTTGAGGTGTGTATGGAGTATGATTTTTCCTTTCAATATCACACTTCTTACATAATTCCTCATATTATTTCCCATAGAACTCTCCACCATTATCTATCCTCAACACCTTTATTTTCTTTTCTGATTGATTTTCTACAAGAGACTTAAATTATTTAAACTTAGCAAATACTTTAGATTTCTTTTGAAGGAAATAAATCCATGTGTTCCTTGATAAATCATCGATAAATGAAACATAGTACACAAATCTACCTAATGATGGAACATACACAAGTCAAAATACATCATTGTGTACTAACTCTAGAATTCCCTTTGCTCTTGTAGCACCATATGCAAATCTTACTTGATTTTGTTTTCCATACATGAAATGTTCATAGAAATCAAAAGCCAAAGTGCAATCAGTCATACCTTCAACCATACATTTACCTTGTAATGCTCGAAGGCCCTTTTCTCTTATATGCCCCAATGTTTTATGCCATAGAATTGTCTTTCCTCCTAATGCAGTCGAGGATTTGTGATCTTAACCTCCTTCTTCAAGCACAACAAAACTGTTACATTAATCAATGATGGTTCTTCCCAATAGTTTGTATAGAGATCCATACAGAACTACCCTCATCAATACCATTAATCCTTGAACCATTTTTCAACCACCATATCCACAGACAGTCTTTACACCTCCAACATCCATCTTTTTGACAGATATCAAGTTTCTTAATAGATTTGGAATGTGTAGCACTCTAGGTAGAGTTCAAATCCTTCCATAATTTAGTTTTAGCTTGACTCTACCACGTCCAATGATATTGGTTGGTGAATCATCTCCCAAGTACACATCTCTTCCATTGTACTTTTCATATTCAAAGAACCACTCCATATGAGGATTCATATGACATGACGCACTTGATTCAATCAACCATATATCACGTTCTGAATTATTTCCCATGGAAGGAGGTCTTCGCCTTTGTGGAAGGAATATCCTCAGATCCATTTTCTTTCTCAACATTCTTAGATATGTAATCCTTTCTTATGCAGGAGCATCGTGGCATGCCAACAATGTGATGAGTTGATCACATGCTGTGGCATATTTTTAACAGTTTTGCTGATTCATAGTTTGTTAGCACATGTAGGAGTGATCGTGCATCATGACTCCCTGCATGGAGATCAAACTACAATCTGTTTGTTTTTGGATAGGGACATTTTCATCATGCTCTTTTTCTATTTGTTTTCAGTTGCAGGACCACTCGGGTTGTAGGAGGTTACAATTTAGGTTAAATAGATAGCTTAGACAAGGGAGAAGAGTTCTGCTCTTCAGGATTAGAATCTCGAGTTGCAAAGGGACGGAGAGACCTGTGTCTGATTCCGATTGTAAATATTTTAAAGAAGAGAGTGGATTGTGTGTTAGTGTGTTTGCTTAATAGAAGATTAACTGTGTGTTTGCAGAGTATTTAGCCTAGATGCATTTACTATTTTGAATTGTGAATCGGTGAAGGGCCGACTTCAGCGTTTTCCTAAACATCTGTGTTCGTGTGAGGTTATGGATTCATGTGCTAAATTGTTGATTGAATGAATAAAATAGGTCGTAGATGCATGTGTTGAAGCATTCGGTTAATTATCTTTAGAGATTGCTAAACAATAAAATCAAAGCAACTAACCAGCAACTAACTAGGAAGACAATAAAGATAGCATTTAAACACAAAAATGATGGCATTTATAGGAGTCGACCTCCCTTTGATATGTAAGAGAAGATCAATCAAGAAAAGAATGAACACCAAAAAGTAGGGCTCGAACCTCTCTTAACTTCACCATGCACTTGAACCCTATGTGGGAAAATAATATATATATAAGTATATTTTTAAAGTGAGCATAACTAAACTAAGAGAGGGTTGCACCCTTCTCCACCCAGTTTTAACCAATAAATAATAATACATAGAAAAAGGGCAGATCTATATAGATCTCCCTCCATGTTTGATTATAAACAAATTGGCAAGGAATGGATTCCACATATTTAAAGCAAGTATTCATTACGGATTCAAGAATCAAACCATTTAAAAGAAAACACAATGCATACAAACCAATCACACATCTATGGTATTGGAGGTTTATCGATCCACATATTTCCAATCGGTTTGTAGTTCAAGATGCAGGCATCACGATCTATAGATCCATTTATAAAATCAAACTCTTGCAATGCTTAAACATGCATATCCATTTATCATTCCAAATGCAGGAAACACGGTCTATAGATTCATTTATAAAATCAAAAGCTGAAAATGTTTAACATTCAGATCTGTTTATCATTCCAAACGCAGGCATCACGATCTACATATTCATTTATCAAATCAATCACTGGCAATTTTTAAACATTCAGATCCGTTTATCATTCAAATGCAGGCATCACGATCTACATATCGATTTATAAAATCAAACTCTGGCAATGTTTAAACATTTAGATTTGTTTATCATTCAAACATAGGAATCACGATCTACAGATTCATTTATAAAATTATCAAACACTGGCAATGTTTAACATGCAAATCCGTTTATCATTCCAAACACATGCATCATGATCTACAGATTCATTTGTAAAATCAAACACTGGAAATGTTTAACATTCAGATCCGTTTATCATTCCATACGTAGGCATCACGATCTACATATTCATTTATAAAATCAAATGCTGTCAATGTTTAACATTCAGATACGTCTATCATTCCAAACATAGGAATCACGATCTATAGATTCATTTATAAAATAAAACTCAGGAAGTGTTAAACATTCGGATCGTGATCGTGGTCTAGTGCTTAACCATAACTAGATGTAATGTTGTTTATCATAACTCAGTTTTGAGGGTTTTGACTATCATAATTATCAAAAGGCATTTTCCACATTTTGCCAATCAGAGAATACCAACAATCCTTCAACTTAACTGAAGTCTACGATGGTTCCATTCATATGTATAATGTCTACTCCACATAGATAATATCTATATTTATTAACTTTATTTCACGTTAATAATTGTAGACGTCTCTCATAATTTAAGCATCTACGAAGTTTATGAGTGGGTAATTTACCATTACTGATTTTAAGTCTAAGGTGAGGATTTTTAACCGACTTCCTTTTGGTATGCCATTGAACCCATGATGACATAGGGAAATATTTACTAGTTCCCCAAGGCTTCAATCATCTTTTACCTTTCACCCTAGTGGATTCGTCCCCAATCGTTATTTGGTCGTGTCAAGATTTCAACCTTTTAATCCTATCAATTGCATCCACAACTTTTATGAAGTTAGAATCAATTCTTACTTTGTTTTTTTACTTACACTTTGTATTTCAAGTCGAGGTAGTAAGGGGATGTTACATCCTCTCCCCCTTATAATTAACATTGTCCTCGACATTTCATGTTTGTCGACATTTTTTCTTCATTCCTTCTTTCGGTTCTCATTGCTTTCTCTCGTATCCTTTGTGAAATTCTCCAACTTTGTTGTCTTTTAGCCTATTCTATGCACAATATCACAAGTTCTACCTAGAATATCATCATAATCGTAGATGTCTCTAACTTAAACAAAAAAAATGCATAAGTAAAAATTATTTTACTTAACCTTTTGAAGTGTCATTCTTCATTTTACTACTTCAGGAGACAATATTCTTAGTCAGTTCTCGACTTGCTATACATAACTTCCTCCTTAGTAATAAACCTCAAGTATAAACGTACATGTGTATGTCTAATAGAATATGTATAAATCAAGTTTCCATACTGTTTAATTTCATGACCCATAACGGTTGGTAATCCTATTTATTATGTTCACCAAACAATATAGTCTAACAAAGATCCCTTAGGGAAATATATTTGACTAAATATAACAATAGTCTATGGAAAAACTAAAACTATAGTTATTGTTAGTACATAAAGGAGAATAAAATAACAAAAAATATAACATGTCCCTGAAGGAACCGGTCTCTAAGTCTAATCTAAAAGACTATTAATCAAAACTTCATCATATTCAATAAGTTATCGAATATCCAAAAAGAGTCTTCATGGAAAACCAGTAAAGAGGAAAGTCATCCAAAAAACAATTGTCAAAAAGTATGAGGGAGCTTATTCTCTCATTAAACCTACTAATATCAAATATGACCCATAAAACTTGTCTCCAATAGTTGAGAAGAGAATATCTTGGGCATAGTTATGCTAGGATATATCTACCATTTGTTGTCTAAAATATATTGATCTGATCTTGTTCAACTAATGACGAGTTTTGAAAACATTGGTACTTAATAATCATGATCCTAATCATATAGTGCCTCCTTTGAAAGACTAGCTGCCTCTTTGTTATACTCCGGATAAATATGTTCAAAATTGATATGAGAGATGGATAGTATTAGCTCTTGAATTTTGTGCATCCAACTGCTAAGATGCATAACATTGAGTATGCAACTTCCCTTTATCCAATCTATTACTATTTTTTAGTCTCCCAATATCCTCATATCTGTAACACCAAAATGATTTGCACAAAATAGTGACATCCATAGAGATAACAACTATGATCTAGTGTTTGTACTGGATCCAAAATCCATTCTGAGTTTATAGAATATATGTTCATTGAGGTAAATTATGACCTTAACTCCTCCAAGTGTTTCCTCCACTAATTTATCATATTCATTTAATTCGATGTTATTTAGAGTTGCCTTTAGAAATTACATATTATGGGTATTATGCCCAAACATCGATGGTTCTTGAAAAATATAGAAGATTGAACATTGTTAACACATTAAATAAAACGTTCCCATCACTCTAATCCTACGAATGAGCTCAAATTATTACCAGTTGTTATGATATTAAGAACTGCATCTACATCGGCGAGCAAAATCATCCATACATAAACATAATTATTTATGTAATTAGACCTGACTGATAATGTAAATGAATCTGCTAACCAAGTTTACCCAAATGTATGGTGAAATTAAATAGGCCTCATCTGCATTGTGAAAAGATTTATTTGATTGTATAAAGTACTTATTTTTTACACAACTTTATAAAACTTTGTATAAATTTTACACAACTTTATAAAACTTTGTATAAATTTCAAAATAATTTGCAAACTAATTAACTTAATTTGACTACAAACCAATTGCAATATACCTGCATGAGGCAGGTATAAAAGTCAACTTAAGTTGACTGTAAAGTAATTGCAATATGCCTACTTGAGGTAGGTATAATAATTGATTGGCATGTTAAGTAGGCTCGACCATGGGGAGAGGAATTGACTTTCTTTCTTTCATTTTCTTAATAATATTTCCTCATTTGAGGCTTTCTTAAAGTATGGAGGAGGTTTTAAACTATTTTACTCTATTTTTTGAATCTTTCTTCTATAAGAAAGGAAAGAAGGAGAAGTATGTTTCATGCTCAATAGATATAATTGAGACTAGACCTTCCTAGACCAAATCTATCAAGCCAGACCCCGATAGCTTATAGCTAGTTTTATTTGGGAAATGCCATTTGTATAAATCTACTTGGGTTGGTCTAATGGAGGAAATTACTTTAGAAAATACCTTCTCATTGACCATATGGGGGAGGAAGGATCTCGTGATTGGATGAAATGAAAGATTATATGGAGGAAAGACCTTTAGTGTGGTTTATTGATCCAAATATACAGTAAAGGAAATAATTAGAGTTAGTTCATAAAGGGGCGGAAGAGGAAGGGAATATAATAAAAATAACAATATTATTCCTATACAATAGTTTTACCCACCCCGGAAAGTAGTTTCAACCACCCAAGCCTGCCAATACCAATAAAAAATATCTTATACAATACTTTCACCTGTTAGCAGGGATGAATAATAACTCTAGATATGAAAGGACTTTTACTAACCTAAAAATGAGGAAAGACTACATCGTAAGAACTCTTTCCTTTCCCAAATAATAACTCCCCAACCAACCCACTAAGTTATCACTCATGGGGCGTTATAGGAAATATCTTTTTGTGAAATCTAGTTATGGAAGGATTTACTATATGGATAAAAACACTTTAGGACATATTCTTTAAGTTATGTTTCTTAAATGAGATTCTCCCATCTATACCTAGGTAGGAAACATAGAGAAAATAATACGACTTTGTTTTCCTATAGAAAGTAATGAGACAAGATGATTGTGTTGCACCTAGAAATTCCACACTGCCTGTTAGCCTTTCAGAGATCCTGACCTGAGACACCTTGGTTAGTTTTTTTTCCATATTTTGGAAGGGCGGTGCCTTTCCCCTGTTTGCATAGAGCGCCGATGGTGCTTTCCACCGGGATCAAGGAGCGTCGGTCCACCTTTTCTTTGGAAACAAATTAGGTCAGCGCCTTTACCCTTTAGCTCAGTGCATCGATAGACCAAAAAGAGGAAAAAAGAAGGCTTTGGAAGCTTCCTTGTGGGAGCCTCCGTGGAGTCAGTTCCTATTTGCTTGGGAGAGGTGGCATTCACCTCCCTCCCCTATTGGGATCACCTCCTATCCATTCCCCAAGTCAATCTCATGTGTTTTGGGCCTATAAATGAAGCCTTCATGATGTGAGTGAATGAGGCCAAAATAAAGTACACTTATGTTGTTGGATTGAAGTTTGATTTAGAAGTAAGATAGGGTTGGCTTGTATGAGAAGAGATGATCAATATAGTTGTGAAGGATTATAGATTTCTTGCAGAGGTTGAAGCCATCAACATCAAGGCTTCTTTGTAACTTTACTCTCTCATTATTTGATACAAAAGTGTTCCCCTTTCCTATATTTGATGTGTTGTTAATTTCAGTTGAATATTATCAGATTCCTTGATCACTGGTATAGGTAATTAGTTTATCATGATACTCTCACTCCGTGTTTTTGTCTCTTGATCTGTTTTGCAGGTGTTAAACATTGTGAGGACTTTTTGGAACAAGGACAAAGAGACTTAGGTCTGAGGTATGGTTTATTTTATGTTGTTTAATTGATTACTTAAGGAAAGTATATACTGGTGTGCTCTTTTGTTCTATACTTGTGATTTACAGGGTAGAGGAACAAACGATGTCCACAGTGATTGCATAATTCCTGATAACAGATTGATACGATGAAAAGTCATGGGGAAAGTTGACTAGTACATTTACAAGTATTAAAGAAAGATGCATGTCATTTGAGGAAGGAAAATCATATTATTTGGGAATGAACATGAAGCTAGACTAGGAAAATGAAAGGAATACTTTTGCTGAAAAAATAGAGCTTCCGGAGTCAGGTTAAAGATAAGTAAGATAGATTATGTGTCTAAAATCCATATGTTGTCCCTAGATTCTACACCGCTAAATATGTTCAAGGTCACCTAAGGGTAATAAAATCTCAACTTTTTTGAGAACATATGGCACAATAAGGTCTTATTACCCCAGGGACGCCAACAATATAGTATTTGGAATGACCCAATCCATCGAGGTAGAATCAAGTTATGTCTATCTATTGGGATGGGTTGGCTTTCCACCACCTTCATATACCAGATTTTTTGTCTTACCTATCACTGTGACATTTACCCGTCACTTACTCCAAAAGAGATGAAAACCCAAAAAAACTTTACTTTCCTTCTTAATTGGTGTGGGATAGCATATATAGACAATAAGAAAATAATTTTTGGGAGGAGATAGCAATAGAGGGACAACAAGTCAAAGGAAAAGGAACACAACTTAGGATAAAAAGTTGATCCTACCTTATTTATCTCGTATGGCCGTCAAAGAGGACCAAAGAGAAGGTCATATGTTGTTATAGATTCAGGGTTCATGTATTTACCAATAATGCATAATTGTACATAAAATATAGCATTCACATTATCATAACCATAAGACATGCAACAGTAAGTGGAACAACAACAACTCACTTTAAATTATAAGGTCATAACAACATATAAGGAAGAATTAATAGACTTAATCATGGATCTGGCTCACCAACATATTTATACATATTACATCTAGTTATTCAGTTATAACTAACAGGTCATTCATCCAACCAATTGATTGAACCAAATCAATCGTAGTCAGCTAGAGGACCTAATTGGCCAGTTGACTAGGACCCTCCAACATCTCCCCCACTAGCAAAAACTTTCTTCGTCCCGAAGAGAAGAGGATATTACAAAGTAGATTGATTATGGTTGTTGTTTCCAAGACGAACTAGTAGACTAGAGAGGTGTACTGTAAGCTTCTCCAATGGCATTAGAAAAGGAGGAATTTTAGACTAAAATTCATTCCATTCATGTAGAGTTGTATGGATATTTTTTCTTTCTAGGTGGAACGTTTATATGAATTGGCTTGTAGAGATTATTTTAAGGGTAGGTCTTACTTTGTAGAATTGGGGTCTAGAACCTTTCAAGGAATGTTTGAAGGATTGGACAATTTTTTCCGGGGTCAAAAGTTTGCAAGCATAGCTTAGAGACCCTCCTTTCTATTCTACACTCTGATACCTTTCCAATGGTGCAAGAATCACCTAAATCGAATATGTATGATAAAGTTATACCTCTTGCAAGTTAATATATCTAGTTGAACACTATGGTATTGAGTGGATTCTACGTCATCTCTCATTACCAATATGTGTGGAGGTCTTTATTTGTGGATTCACTTTCAAGAACATTTTAGAGGGTCCAAAACCCTAACCCTAATAAGAGTTGAAGCATGTACAAACTATAAAACTAACTCTAAATGGCTATCGGGTTGTGTTAAATACCGAGTCATTATGAGGAGAAGGAATTCCATTTTGATGATGTTATTGTATTGTTCCATATATGAGAAATAATAATGGAGTGGATATTAGGGTATAACATAAGAAGTAGGAGATAATGCAGTAGTCGTGTAAGCCACAGTGTTAGATATACTCGATATTGAGTACAACTTTCTTTGTATTTCCATTGCATATTGGAAAAGAATGAAGAAAGGCCTAATACTCACTTCTTTATTGGGTTTTTCTCTTATAGTGGGTTTTCCCAAGGTGTATATATTTTTATTTGGGTGGATGTGTTATTTAACTCTAGTTTTTTTCCTTTTAGTTCCAGTTTATTTATCATTCTATGGATTTAAGTTAACACAATGATTTAAGTTGTAAGATGCAACAAACTATTCTAGTGGGGTATCCATGACAATTTACATATCATATTGGTACGAGAGTAGTTTTATTTTTGGTTTTGTGGGAAATCACGAGAATTAGGAGTTTGTGGAATAAATAAAAAAATCTTCATACCCTAGCCATGGCGGATGAATGAATTCAAGAATAACGGGTGAATATGAACAATAATTTACAAAGTTGGAAATACAATTGATTAATATATTGCACAATATGTCAATCCCCATGGAATCTCTACAGAGCAAGTTTGGACATTTTGGTGATTTTGTAGGCTCTAACTCAGAGATCAGATTAGAGGGGAAATGTGGATACAAAGGAGACCCAGAAAAGGGGCCAAGGAAAATACCGAGAAAGAGAAACCAAGTTCCTATACCATTACCAGTTCCCAGTATTATTTAAGATGGAATCAAAAGTGGACGTCAAGCCCTAAAAGGTAATATCAATGCTTTAAAGTTGAATAATTGGTTACAACAATTAGAGGTATATTTTAGTATCTAAAACGTAGATGAGGAGGAAACTATTTCATTTGCTCGATTAAAATTAGAGGTACATGCATTAACCTGTGGGAAATACATGCTGGGGAACTTAAGATGGAGGGTGATCCACCAGTTACTAAGTGGAGGATTTTAAATCCCTCATAAAGTACCCATTATACCCTATCAGGTATGTAGAGGACCAATGGATTTTTTGGCATTACTTCAACAAAAGGAAAGGATAGAGTGTGCAATAGTACACCATCAAATATAGGAAAATGATTATTATGTTGGGTATCTCACCTAGGAAGCTTGATGTACACCTCAAGTATATGGGGGATCTACACAACCATTTATGAAAGCTAGTGTTTCTCTTTAATCCCAATACAATTTATGAGGATTATGTGAAAGCGCGTGACTTCGAGAATATAGGCCACAAGAAAGGACAACCAAGTGATTCCGAAAAGAAAGAGAATTGAGACACTTCCAAGGATGGGAAGATAGAATGGAAAGGAAAAGATAATAATACTACAACCAAAACACATAAGTGAAAAGATACGAAAATTAATTGTATCCATTGTAACATTGATGGTCACACTAAAGAAAAGTGTTGGAAACTAAATCTAATGTTGATCCCTAAGAACTGGAAAGAAGCATTCCAAGAAGGAGAACCATGTAGTCACAATTTCAAACAAACAATAAAGAGAAGATCAGATGTGGACGAAAATATTTTCTAAAACTTAGTGTAGAAGGAGTTGTATCTAAATATCATTCATCACAAGGAAGAGAATGAGAGGAAAAAACACTTCCATATCAAGATACAAATTAAGAAAACCAAGGTAGATTTTATATTTGATTCCAGTTCACAGGACAATCTCATAGTAGTCAATCTGGTTAGAAATATGGGGTTGGAGGTTCATGATCATCCTATACCTTACCAATTGGTATGGGTAAACGAGGATATAAGGATCCAGGTCACGAAACAATGTAAGATCAAATTTGTCGTAAGTGCATATTTTATTGATGAAATGGAGTTAGATGTAGTACCCCTTAACGTGTGTGGTGTAGTGTTTGGAATCCCCTACATGTATTAGGGATACATTTTTCATGAGGAGAGAAAACCAATACTTCCTAATCAAGGATGGGAATCCATTCTTAATCAATTATTATAAAGGTAATCAAAGATATCACTTGTAAGTGTCAACCAAGCCAAAAGATTATTAGAATAGGTAAGAAATATGGGTTTCTTTTCTTATAAGAGAATTAGTCACGTAATGAATCAATAAGAGTAAAGGAATCCCTAGAGGGATGTACCAAAGTGAAAAAATATCATTTTGATTTTCTACATGCATATGAAGGAGTGTTCTAGGGGCCTAAATGGATGCCACTTAAGAGGGAAGTAGAGAATGAGATACAATTGTTGCTTGACTCCTTATTAACAAATACTAGGCTGTATAAACAATATAGTCTAGAAGAAGATCAAGTGAAGAAGAAAATGCATCAGTTTATAGAGCATGGGGTGATTTGAATAAGCACCTCACCTTATGGGCCACTTATCATCATCTTACCGAAGAAGGATGGGACTTGGTGGATGTATGTTGTCTATAGAGTTTTGAAGAACATTAAACTTAAGAATAAATACCATTTTGATCAGGATCTATGTGAGAATGAAATGAAAGAGCATATATAGAATCATATACATAGATTTATTACAAGGAACATAATGATATAGTAAACTCATATTCTATTAAATTAATGAAACAAATCATATTGTAAAATAAAAGCAGCTAGAATGACAGTAGCTATATCTCTGAGAAGTGATGTGGCGACTATGCTCATTCATCATAAGTTGATTACAAAAAGATTCCGAAGGGACATTTTATCATTAGAATGAGGGTGAAAACACTAACATCCAAAAAATTAACCCTAGGAGATGTGTGTAAAAAAGGTTTGTGGGTCTCGAGGAGCTTCATTGAAGTGTCAGCTTATCAGGGGTATAACTTTTTCATACGATCTTCGTTTAGTGAGTTCGGTAGCTTGTTGAAAAGGTCTGGTTGAAAAGTACATTTTTTCTCATTAAAGCTTACCTTTGGAAACCATAAGATTGTGGAATTGCCAAAAAATGTCATTTAGGGCCTCAAAATTGCCTTGAAAGCTTTGGACATAAAAATCTGTAAAAATTACCAAACTGGAAAAAATGCATTGAGGTTATGTAATAGGTGGGTGGCCACTAATATCTATTTGGAGGATTCCTCTGACCCAAAAATATTCCAAATTGGAGAAACTATTTTGGCCAGTTGTTATAGCCCAAAATGACACTTCTTTGTCTATGACAACATTTACATCTTTTTTTGCATGACAAAAATTCCATGACGACACTTCATGAAAACTATTGTTAATCACCCAAAGGACACTTTTGGATGGAAGGACCATATCGGGACTTCTGTAGCTTTTTTTTACATATTTTCTAGGCTAAGGAACAACTATTCAGACCAAACCAACTCTTCAAAACCATTGAAAATACCCCAAAATGCATTTTTTGACAAATACATAGGTTTTCGTTGTTGCACATGTGTTTTTCACTTTTCATATGTAGGGTGTTAATGTTCCATTTGTCTATACCCTCAGAAATGATAAAAAAAATATAATAAGTTCAAATTTTGGGTAGTTTGGGTGGCTTTGGAACTACCTCCTCGGTTGTAACTACCCTATCCTCGACCCTAAATCTTCAGTTTTCTATATAAGAGAGGGAGAATGGGCCACTTTGGAGACATTGTTATGCTAGAGGATTTCTTTTGGAGAAGAGAAGCAAGAGGGATCAGGTCTAGGTCTTAAGGAAGCCATATTAGACACAGGTATATGAATTTGTTCCAAGAACTTCATTAATAAATAAATCCATTTCCGTCCATATCTATGTTGTGCATGTTTCAACTATTGATGAGTAATGATCTTATTGCGATTTTGTTTTAAGTATCAATCTCAATAATGTTCATATCTCTGATTTTATATAGTTGAAAGTGGATTGAGAATGGTAGTTCACTTGTTGCAGGTATTGGAGCAGTAGATTTAAGGATCCCTTGGAGAGAAGTCAAGCTAGGATCAACCTTCAAAATAAGGTATGTATCCTCTTAATCCTTGAACCTTTTATTTATTATATACTTGCAAAAACTCATATGTTTGTCTCTAGAACCCTTAGTGCATTGGTGGCCTCAACCACAACCATAGGATAAATTCTCTAACAATAAAACTAGTGACTCCGTTGGGAAGTTACCATTGATTTGGGGTCTCTTGTTGTAGTTTTTCTTTCGACCTTCGAGCTTGTTAAAAATAGTAAGAATTCCACGAGTTGAATGTTCTAGGCTCGTTAAAACTTTACAGGAAAGGTATGGATTTATCTTCAAGCTCTGGTCTGACTCCCTAAATATGACTAGATTGTAAAGTTTACTTGTTATTTCAAACTCATTATAGGATGTGAAGGAAAGTCCATGTAGGTATAATCTTAACCCTTTTTTAGACCATGTGGACTATTTTGGACACAAAAAGTACACTGATAGGGGGGTGAATCAATGTGCACAACTTTTATTACTTTTTCAAATTTGGCAATCAACAACTTATTCAATATTATGCATTATATCATCATAAACATTATTATCAGCATCATATCATCATCACATAAGAAGCATAGAATGATACACAATACATCATATTTTACGTGGAAACCCATGTCATGGGGGAAAAACCATGAAATCCTTTATAATATTAGTTTTCCAACAACAACTAGAAGGAGGAAACAACCCTCTTATTAAAATGAATTCAATTCTCCAGTTACAACTGGAAGGAGGCTATAGCCCCCTAAGTTACAGTCTACAACTTGAAGGAAGCTCCAACTCCCTAATTCTCTGGATACAACTGAAAGGAGGATACAACCCCCTTTCCTTGATCCATCCTTCCACCCTAATATGAAGATAGAAATTGATGAAATATGACCACACCGATTCTGTGGACCTACTAATTAACACATGTACTACACTACGCAATATGTACCACACTACATAACCGCTTCCACTACTAACCACTGCTCATCATCTTATCACTACTCATCAACTGACGAATGTTCACTGCACCAAAACTATACCACACTGCTCATCAAACTGTACAATCAACATGTCCAATAAATCTATACCAATCAATATGTTTCTCACATCAACTGACTCAGACAATCTGAGTCTAACCAACTACACACCAAAATCAATCCACTTGATTCAAACTATCTTCTCATACAACTCATCCAGTGTGATTCAGACCAAATGCACATAGGGAAACCTATGCCAATCCTACTCAACTTAACCAACCTATACCAAGTTGCTTGTGTAGTTGTGTAAAATCAATAATATACTTGTTTTAATATAATCAAGTTCTTTGACAGTCAACCAAACCTTCTCACTTGGCCTAGTTCATAAAGTAAGAGACACATTTGAGCAACTAAGAGACTTCACATACTATCAACCAAACTTTGTCCAACCACACTCAACTCAATGACACAAAAACCAACCTCAATCACAGTCAATGAATACTTGACCATTAAACATGATATACCTCAACCAAATAACCTCATCCAAGAAGATAAAAGACTTAACCAAATATGTCAAACCCAGATAATCTCATTCACTCTTAGAAACAAAAGGATTTTTCACTCCACTCAAATCAAGTCAACAAATGAAACAAATATCAAGCAAATAGTCACTTACAATACTGTCAAAGGTTGCCATTAACAGTTAATAACAGTCCACCTCCACTTAGGTCAAAGACACAATGATCAACACTTATCAAACTAGTTTTCGAATAAAACACTTAGTCCAATCAAAGAAATCACTCACAAGATTTATTACCTACATGTCAACTTCTCATTCAATACTACACTATACAACAGTCAATATAAACACCAAAGTCTATGCGAACAATATCCAAGATAATCATCAATATTTATATCAATATCACATCAGATATATTCCAATATAACCATCACCATATCCTCCATAACATATTCAATTACTTCAAATATATATACTAATATATAAGCTCACATACTAAGATAAAAGATGAACTCTATCCATCAGAGACATGTGTCAACACAAGAGAAACCCAGAAGCATGAACCATACCTTTTTGGAGATCAAAAGATTAAGAAATAATAGAAAAAATGAAATAAAATCTATATCATGTCATCATTTATCCCTCATAACAAGCTTTCCAACGAGCCCATAATTTTGTAATTCCGATTCCGTATGAGAAAGTTATGGAAATTTTAGTGAAGATGCCCAAAACTTTCTCCTCCACAAAGTTTTGCATTTTTCTCTAAGAGTTGCTAAATACCAAAGAGATACTTGATTCATGAACAAAAGAAATGTTTGATATTCTATTTATATAGGTCATGGAGGAAAGTTAGTACATCAAACTAGGCAAACATGCAATTCAAAATTACAAATAATTAAATTCTCTTTTGTTTGGTCCGCTAACCCAAAAAGGTTGGCTACACCAACTTCAAAAATTCATATCTATTAAACCGTAAGGAGTTAGAATATGATCCACATATCAACAGAAATGGATTGATCGGGAGTATCTCCCTATAATGATTTTATTTGCAAATTCTTGGTATAATACAATTAAATTCTTCATTTTTTTTAGGACTTCAAAGATTCCACACATAAAGGTGTCAAAGACCATGTTACCTTATGTATAAGTTCCAAGGCCAAAGGATTCAATGGACATCATCAAAGGCATGAGGGATTCGATGGTATTCACATCCATAGAATTCACATCAATGAGTATGGATCCACCATATACTCATCATATCAAGGGTATGAAGGACCCCAACACCACCAATCAAGTGGGAAAAATGATGTTTTCAATAATATCACCATCATATTCAAGGTCTCCATATCACTAAAAATATATAAAATGGTTCCATTATATATTTTCATCGCCATAAGGGTACAAACACCCCAAAATAGGGGTATAGAGACCTCACCGCTAATTTTCCACACCTTATGGGCTTCTTATGCATGATCACAAGGCTACAACATGCCAATGACCATATAGCGTCCAAGGGCAATCAAACCACCATATGTGTGGGTTCAAGGCCTAAAATTCCAAGGACACCAAGGACCCCATAAGAATGGGTTCCAACATACCACCATAAGTGTGGGTTTCAATACCCAAGTCTCCACATGCAAGAGGATCAAGATCTAAGCTTGTGGACTCAAGGACCCAACAAGAACTCAACAACCTCAAGACCATCCAATGAAAGAAATGGGCTCCAACATCAACACATCAAGGCAATTACACACATGAGCTACATCATCCATACAACAACCAATCAAGAGACCAAAAAAAGTACAATCCTAACAAGCAACACAAATACCAATAACCAAATATCAACCAGGAGAAAGGAACACAACAATGGACTCAAATGTGACCATAATACAACTTAGGGGCACTTGACCAAGTCAATGGATTATTAGATTCTGGTAGGAAGATCTTGGGTCAAAAAAAGTCTTCACATAAATTGTATAAGAGAAATAAGAGAAGAATAATTAAAGAACAATATGAGAAATCTTCCATTTTCTATACTCAGTAATACAATTTTGTTACAATAAATAGAATTCCAATCATGTGGATAGGATTCGAATCTACCAACGAAACCTGACTGACTAGATAACTAGAAGTGTCTTAAATCACTATTGGAGCTCACTAGTCTAACTCCACATGTATAAATCAGTTAATAATCAATTAAAACTAGTTAAACCAGTTAAACTAATGAGGTAGGTGAGAAAAGGAGCCTACCCTCATGAAGCCATGCAAAACTGGTGCTAACTAAACTAAAAGACATCTAACTGAATGTAGCTAGAGATTGACTTATCATAACTAACTACCTACCACATCCAACAGATGGAGGCTTCTGGTGGCACTTAGAGTGGCTCATAAAATATAGGGACTTGTCTCATAAGAACAACATCCCATCCATGCACATGCCGTAAGTGGCAGATAACCTCTTTATGTGTTCCCCACACTCCAGTGGTTGGTACCGGTGGACCCAATGGCACTAGTGGACCAAAAGGCTCTAGTGGATCCAATAGCACCAAACTTAAGTAAATGACTCCTAAGTTAGGAATGATGATCTAATAGACTTTAAATGGATAAGGAGACAAAGGGAGGATTAATGATAATCCTAACATGGGTAACCAAGGATTTTTCCATTGTTCCAAGGGCTTAAATATTGGGCTTGGACAAGGTCAAAAGGGCTCCTATGGCACAGACGACCACAAAATAGACACTAACCCTTATGGGCTCCACAAGGGGCACCAAGGACTCAACAGTTGGCATCAATTACCAGATACTGTTGGCATCAATGACAACTTAATCAACAATATCCCCCTTTGTCATTGATGAAAAAACCATAAATCCTCTTCAGAAAAAACTCCCCCTGTCAACAAAACTTCTATTTCCCTTTTCCATCAATGGAAAAGGGAACTTCCTTTGACAATATTGTTCCCCCTCGGGGCATGCTCCCCCTGTCATCAACTTCTCTTCCTTTGTCAACTTTTCTTATTGTTTGCATTAATGGAAATAATAACTTATTTTGGCAATATTGATCCCCTTGTCATCAGACATTGTCGATGTTTTGATGAAATTTTATTCTATCACAAGGATACTATTGGAACCAACTACTATACGATTCTGAAAAGAGTGTGATCATTTATCTCAAATTTGATAATCATGTACATAGCTCCTTTTACACATTCTTTGTACACTTCATATCACTGGTCGATAGTCTTTAAAATGGTATTGGGTTTTTCCCAAGATTTTCATCATGTATGTTTTGATCAATGGTGCAATCTACTAATTGTATTCTCCATACTTTAGTAGGTTGATGGTTGTTCATGTCATTCGATTGAACTTGCTTTCTTCTATTAATGTAATTGTAACTTCGGAATGTATTCACTTGTATTTCTTATGTATTGTACCCGGATATTTATTCCAGGATGTGTCTGTAATGTACTTGAGTCATGTCATGCCCCGATGTTCCTATTGGGAGGTTCTATAATGTAAACAAGTAATGTCAATTCATTGTGGGTAACCCTCCTATTGATCAATGATTAAAGTCCCCGCACTTCTGGGGCACTCGGGTTATTAGACTCTCTTAGAGAAGTCGGCCTTAGTAGGTTATTTTCAAGTTGGGAATTAGTATAAATAGAGAGCGAGTCTCTCTATTCAACACACACTCACTCACACTCAGTTTTAGCGCATAGCTGAGGAAGAAGAAGATACTTGGGCTAGGAAGAAAGAGGCTACTGCTGTCGGGAGATCATCTTACTGTTTTGGGGTTTTACTTTTGGTGCTGATTCTATCTATGAGGAAGTTGCAGGTTTTTCTTCATTTATGGTTTCCCCAAGGAAAAACAATGTGTTCATTGTCTCTTGTGTTTGATTGTTGTGCTTGTTATTCTCTTAGTTAAAGATCCTAATATAATGCTAGCTTAATGTTAAAAATCTAACAGGGTATCCGAGCTAACCTGAGAACAAGACACGGTGCAGCTACGAAAACTAGGGATTCCTACTTTTTGTATCTCTCTCCACATATTTTCAGCAAAAGAAGGTTGGATTAACTCTCCTCCCCAGGGCACATCTTTTTGTCAAAGCAGAATCCAATTCTGAGCTTTTTTCATTTTGGACCCGACACTACTACTGAAAATTAGGGCTTTCCACAGAAGTGGAATTTTTCAGTGAGCCCAGACCTGGATTTATCTCCTCCTAAAAATCGAAGTTTAGAGATCAAGATCAAAACATTTGGTTGGACAGAACTTCGGAAAGGCCAAACCCTAATCTACTCCTGAACCAGCACTGCAGAATTTCAGCTCCAAATCCAGATCTGACATCTTGACCTGGTAAGATATAAATATTTTGTATTTCCATTTGAGGTTCTCAGTTAAGATGTCTCATCATACCAAGCTTGATTAAAATCTTGAGGGAGTTGATAACTTCCGAGCCTGGAAGTATAGGATCTCCCTGATCCTAGAAGAAAATGAGTTGGACTCCTATATCAATGAGGAGGTTCTAGTTCCAGAGGGAGATGAGGCGAAGGCCTTACACAAGAGAAGTTGGTTATGGAAAAGAGGATTATTGTTGATTCAATCAAGGATCACCTCATAGCACAGGTGTTCTCCCTAAAGACACCTAAATCTATGTTTGATGCCCTAACCAAACTGTTTGAAGGAAAGAACATAAACCGGAAGATGACTCTGAGAAACCAACTAAAGAATGTAAAGATCCAGAATGTAGAAACCATCCAATCTTACTTTACAAGAGTATCTCAGATCAAGGAATAGCTGGAAGCAGTAGATGAAGAAGTAGAGAATGCAGAGATTGTAATGACCACCTTGAATGGTCTCCCTAGATGATGGGACTCTTTCATTCAAGCAATCTGTGCCAGAAAGAAGTTAGTCAAGTTCAGCAGACTATGGGAAGAATGCTCTCAAAAAGAAGCTTGAATAGCAGCTCAAGAAGAAAAGATGGGAAGTGAAGATCAAGCTCTCACAGTACACTCCAAGAAAACCAGAAGAAGTTCTCATCACCCCGGAGGTAAGCCCTTCCACAAAGATAACACTAGAAAATATTTGTCTAGAATCAGATGTTATACATGTGACGAGAAAGGACACTATACTAGAGAATGTCTTAGAAACAAAAATGTCTCTCACAAGAAGAAGGGAAACAAGATAAGACATCATGATCATGCTGTAGAGGATGATGAACCTTCCACAAAGAGAATCGGACATGAAAGTGATGATTCCTCAAGTGATGAAGAATATGTTTTTATGTCCACTCTCACGGGAAACATTACACATGGAAGCAATGATTGGCTTATAGACAGTGGGGCTTCCAACCATATGACAAGATTCAAAGAATCCTTTGTGAAACTATTAGAACATGAATCGCCACACAAAGTGAAACTTGGAGATGACTACCAATATCCAATAAAAGGTAGTGGGGAATCCTCTTATAAGCTAGACTCTGGAAATTCTATGATAATGAAGGAAGTATTGTTTGTACCAGGACTAAAGAAGAACCTCCTCTCCATATCTGCATTAGATGAAAAAGGCATGAGGGTTGCATTTATAGATGGCCAAGTTATCATGTGGCCAAAGGGAAAGACTATTAATGATGCAGTAGTGATTGGAGAACAAGAAGGAGGTCTATACAAATTGAAGGGCCATCCAAAATAAGCCTTGGCCCATGACATAGTAGAGCCAAATGAACTTTGACATAGAAGGCTTGCACATGTGCATTACAGAGCACTACCACTTGCAAGCAAAGTTGTTGAAGGTCTTCCAAAAAGTCAAGCAAAACATGATGGAGTCTGCAAAGGATGTGCGAAAAGGAAAGAACACAAAGAAGACATTTCCAAGTAGTGAGAGCAAGGAAAAAGGAATCTTGGAAATCATCCACTCCAATGTATGCGGTCCAATTTCATCAAGTTCACTAAGCGGGTATGTATACTATGTTTCTTTCATTGATGACTTTTCTAGGAATACATGGATTTACTGCATGAAGAATAAAGATGAAATATTCAGCAAGTTCAAGGAATTCAAAGCCTTGATCGAGAACCACACTGAAAAGAAGATCAAGACCTTTCGATCAGATAATGGCAGAGAACTCACATCAAATGAATTCAAAGAGTTATGCAAAGACTCGGGGATTAAGAGGGAGTTGTCAACTCCATATATTCCACAATAGAATGGGATTGTAGAAAGGAAGAATAGAACTATCATCGAAGCTGCAATAGCAATGCTTCATGATCAAGATATTCCCATGCATCTGTGGGTAGAAGCTGCCAGAACAGCGGTGTATGTATAGAACCGTACTCCACATAGAGTACTTGAGAACAAGACACCTGAAGAAGTATTTTCAACTCGGGTTCAACTCGGGAATTAGTATAAATAGAGAGCGAGTCTCTCTATTTAACACACACTCACTCACACTCAGTTGTAGCACATAGCTAGGGAATAAGAAGACAGTGGGGCTAGGAAGAAAGAGGCTACTGCTGTTAGGATATCATCTTACTGTTTTGGGGTTTTACTTTTGGTGCTGATTCTTTCTCTGAGGAAGACTTGGGGTTTTCTCCAGTTATGGTTTCCCCAAGGAAAAACATTGTGTTAATTGTCTCTTGTGTTTGATTGTTGTGCTTGCTATTCTCTCAGTTAAAGATCCTAATATAATGCTAGATTAATGTTAAAAATCTAACGTCTTCTCCAAACTTTAACTTGTACTTGTATCTTGCAATGTTTTGTGAAATGGCCATAATGATAACAATTGTAACACTGAAAAGAAAACCCACCTTGATTTATTCGTGGTGTGATTTTTTCATGATCTATGCTATGGATGGCTTTGTGACCAAAGTTATTGCACTTGTAAAAATATCCATTGAAGATCATAGAGTATCTCTAAGAAAGAAATCTTCTTTGTGATGTACCTTCTCTTGATTCTTGTTTATCATGGGATCTTCTAAGAAAATGTGTATAACTGTTAGTCTTTTCTTTCTTATCCATAGATATTTTTCTTTATTCAATGTTCTTCTCTATATTTGAATTTATCTTTAACTGAGTAGTTGTTTTGTCCATATCTTCCTTGAGAGAGAGGATCTTCGGTTCTTTCTTTTGACAAATTTCTATCTTTTCTTGGAGTTGTTTCATTAGATATTATTCTATTTTCTTGACTTCTTCTACCTATATCTTTAGATCAACGATATTGTCTTCCATCTGTCCTTTTGAATTCTGATCATCCTAATGGGATTTTTGTAGTTGATCTTTTAGTACATGATTCTCCTTTCTGAGTTCCAAGAGCACCTTTTCAAATTCAAAGTTTGTCAGACACATATTTCATAACTCTACCTTCAAGGATTGGATTTCATGTTCTTGTTTTTTTCTTAATTTATCTGTCAATATTTATTTAGTCTTGTAGGTACTTACCTCACTTTCTTTTCCTTGTATCTTGCACTTCAATTCTTTCTCCTTATCTTCTAGCTGTCTTTTGAGCTTGACAATTTCTTCTGATTTCTTTTCATTTTCTGTAGCTGACTTCTCAAGTTTATCTTTCAAAGAGTTGGATATGGATTCTTTGATTTTGGTAGCTTCTTTGACTTGTAGTTTTAGATCAATTATAGTCTATGTGGCCTTCTCAAATTCTTCTTGATTCTCTTTCTTAGATTTGTCCAATTTCTCTTGCAATACCTGGTTCTGTTCACAAAGATTTTTCACTTCTTACGAAACATTAATAATTTCGTTGTCTATCATAGTATCTGCTAAAATTCTATCACTTATTAGAGAGCGGGGATTTTCATCACAATCTGAATTATTGCATTCTATGAATTCAAAATGGCTCTTATATTCTATACATGATAAACATATCTCTTAAAAGCATTGGAAATAGAGTGTTCAGTGGACGTACCTTCATACTTACTTAGATCTTGTAATGACCTTTTGTGGGAACGTATTCTTCTTCTTGTTCTTCAAGTAAGTTTATCTCATTTATTTTAGAAGATAATTCTTCAACTGAGTTTCACTTTCCTATTTTCTCCTTTTGGATATATGTTAGATCTTCAAGCATTAATTCCATAACATATGCTTCTTGTTCTTTATCGGAGTAGAGTTGTTCTAATCTAAGCCACAATTCCTTAGCTGAGTTGCACTTCCCTATCTTATTATTTTGGATATATGTTAGGCCTTCAAGGATAACTTCCATAGCCATAGAATTGTTTTTATTTTCTTCCTTCTGAGCTGTTGTTTTTACTTTCTTTGGAGGTTTTTATCCAATAACAACTAATTTCCATACACCAATTCCGTATGCCTCAAGATAATCCTTCGTTTTCATTTTCCATATCAAGTAATAATATGTCTCACAGGAAAATGGTACTCCATTCATTGAGAACCCCATGGTGTGTCAAATATATCCTTCAAGTTGATAAGGCTCTCTGATACTAATTGTTGGACACACCAGGTACATTGAGAAGGGGGGGTGAATCACTGTGCACAGTTTTTATTCATTCTTCAAATTTAACAATCAACAACTTATTCAATATTATGCATTATCACATTATCATTATATCATCATCAACATTATTATCATTGTCACATACGAAGCATAGCATGATACACAGTACACCAAATTTTACGTGGAAACCCAAGTCCTAGGGGAAAAAACAAAAAATCATTTATAATAATAGTTTTCCAGGAACAAATGGAAGGAGGAAACAACCCCCTTATTACAATGAATTCAATTCTTTAGCTACAACTGGAAGGATGCTACACCCCCCTAATTTACATGCTACAACCTAAATGAAGCTCCAACTCCCTAGTTCTCTGGATACAACCGAAAGGAGGCTACAACCCCCTTTCCTTTCCTCATCCTGCCACGTTGATATGAAGATAGAACCTGTTGAACCATAACCGCACTGACCCTGTGGACCTGCTAATCAACACTTGTACTACACTACATAATCTGTACCACACTACACAACCACTACCACTACTAACTACTGCTCATCATCTAATCACTATTCATCGATTGATAATTGTTCATTGCACCACAATTGTACTACACTGCTCATCAACTTGTACAATCAACATGTCCAACCAAGCTATACCAATCAATATGTTTCTCACATCAACTGACTCAGTCAATATGAGTCTAACCAACTACATAGCAAACCCATTCCACCTAAGTCAAACCAACTACTCATACAACTCATCCAGTGTGAGTCGGACCAACTGCACATGAGGAAATGTGTGCCAATATTGCTTAACTAAACCAACCTATACCAAGTTGTTTGTGTACCTATTCCAAATCAATAATATACTTTTGTTAATCTAATCAATAGCTTTGATATTCAACCAAATCTTCAAATTTGGCCTAGTTCATCAATTAAGAGACGCATTTGAGAAACCAAGATACTTCACATACTATCAACCAAACTCTGTCCAAGCACACTCAACTCAATGGCACCAAAACCAACCTCAATCACTGTTAAGGAATACTTGGCAATTAAGCATGATATACCTCAACCAAATAACCTCAGATAAGAAGATAAAAGACTTAACTAACTATTTCAAACTCAGTAAATCTCATAAACGCTTAGAAACAAAAGTATTTTTCACTCCACTCAAATCAAGTCAACAAATGAAACAAATATCAAGCAAATTGTCACTTACAATATTGTTAAAGGTTGTCATTAACAATTGATAATGATCCAACTCCACTTAGGTCAAAGACACAATGATCAACACTTGTCAAACTAGTTTTCAAGAAAACACTTATGTTGATCAAAGAAATCACTCACAATATCAATTACTTACATTTCAACTTCTCATTAAATACTACACTATACAACAGTCAAGATAAACACTAAAGTCTATGTCAACAATATCCAAGATAATCATCAAGATTTATAATAAGATCACACCAAGATATATTCCAACATAACCATCACCATAGTCTCCATAACATATTCATTGACTTCAAATATATATACGAATATATAGGCTCACATACTAATATCAAAGATGAACTCTATCCATGAGAGACATGTGCCATCACAAGAGAAACCCAGAAGCATGAACCATTCCGTTTTGAAGATCACAAGTTAAATTAATAGTAAAAAAATGAAAAGAAAATCTAGATCATGTCATCACATATCTCTCATAACAATCTTTCCAACGATCCAATAATTTTGTACTTTGGATTTCGTATGAGAAAGTTATGTCAATTTTAGTGAAGATGCCCAAAAATTTCTCCTCCACAAAGATTCACACTTTTCTCCAAGTGTTGCGAAATACAAAAGAGAGACTTGATTGATGAACAAAAAAAATGTTTCATATTCTATTTATATAGGTCACGAAGGAAAGTTATTACCTCAAACTGGGCTCACATGGATTTCAAAATTACAAATAATTAAATTCTCTTTTCTTTGGTCGGCTGACCCAAAAAGGTGGGGTACACCAACTTCAAAAATTCATATCTCTTCAATTGTAAGGACTTAGAAGATGCTACACATATAAACGGAAATGTAATGATGGGTACTATCTCCCTATGATGGGTATATTTTAAAATTCTTGGTCTAATACCATTAAATTATTCAATTTGTTCAGGACTTCAAAGATTCCACACATAAAGGTGTCAAAGACCATGTTACCTCATGCATAAGTTCCAAGGTCAAATTATTCAATGGAAATAATGAAAGGTATTATGGATTTTATGGTATTCACATCCATATACTTCACATCAACAAGGAGGAGGAATCCACCATATACTCATCATATCAATGGTATCAAGGACCCCAACACCACCAATCAAGTGGGAACAAAGAATTTTTCAAGAATATCACCATCATATTCAAGGTCTCCATATCAGTAAAAACATATCCAATGGTTCCACTCTATATCTTTGTCACTATAAGAGTAACAACACCCCAAAATAGGGGTATAAATACCTCACCACTAGTTTGCAACACCTATGGTCTTCTTATGCATGATCACAAGGATACAACATGCCAATGACCGTATAGCGTACAATGGCCATCAAACCACCATATATGTGGGTTCAATACCAACTTACAAGGACACTAAGGACTCCATAATAATGGGTTCCAACATACCACTATAAGTGTGGGTTTCAATATCCAAGTCTCCACATGCAAGAGGATCAAGATTTAATCATGTGAACTCAAGGACCCCACAAGAACTCAACAACCTCAAGACCATCCAATGCAAAAAATGAGATCCAACATTAACACATCAAGAGACTTACACACATGAGGCACATCATCCATACAACAACCAATCAAGAGACTAAAACAAGTACAAGCATAACAAGCAGCACCAATACTAATAACCAAACATCAACTAGGAGAAAGGAACTCAACAATGGATTCAAATGGGACCATGATATAACTTAAGGGCACTTGACCATGCCAATGGGTAACCAGGTATTTTACAATTGTTCCAAGGCCTCCAAGGGCTTCAAGCTTGGGATTGGACAAATTCAAAAGGGCTCCTCTGACACAGAAAACCACAGACTAAACACTAACCCTCAAGGGCTCCACAAGGGGCACCAAGGACTCAATAGTTGGCATCAATTACCAAATACTGTTGGAATCAATGGAAACTTAGTCAAGATATTACTTACGGAAAAAGAATACTCTAGTTCACTATGGATAGAAAAGTATTCCCAGGTATAGTATTATCTCTTTTTCGGGATTGGAGACTAAACTTATGAAAAAAGGAACCTGTTTGATCTGACTTTTTCTTTTTCGGATGCTAGTTTGAACCATGAAAAATATTTCGAACATTCTTTATGTAATTGTCATGCTCACTTAAAATTTAGGACAAAATCACCAAGTGATGTTGTTTTCCTTCACGCTCATTAAACCAATGTTGTACTCTTGTTTTTGAAGGTGCATCAACATGGTCATAGATTAACCCTTTTTTTGACCTCGCTGACTAACTAGGAAAGAGGATTACCTTAGTTCTCCTGAGCTAAGAGATTTCTCCTCTATATTGTTTTCTACTTTTTTGGAATTTGGAGACTAACTTTATGAAAAAGTTCCCTTAGAGTCTTCTTTGTCAATTTTAGACTCTCAAATTGTGAAAACACTGTCGAGCATCCACTAATTCGGGCTTGTTAAACCTACTGATTAGTGATTTATCAAGCATTCTTCTCTCTCTTCTTTGATATTTCTTAAAAATGAAGAAGGTCCCAAGTTTCTTTTCTTGGACTTGTTAAACCTTTACAAGAAAGAAGGGAAGGGAAGTCCTTTCAAATGTGGTTTATATCATGGCAGCATGTCTTGTCATCCTTGAACAAAACACCATCTTGAGTATATCAACAATTGGGTTCTATTTTTTGGCCTTAGGATTAACCCTAATCACAAAGTTATTATTCCTCCGGTTGGTTACTCTTTAATCATATGGAGAATATGGCAATGTCTTCAACATTGCAGATTTGTATCATTTGTCCCCTTGTGTCTAAAGGATTTCTAAGCCACTATTGTGGTGTGCTCATTATTCAAGGATAAGACCTATTTCATTCATTCTACAGTTTCCTTAACCTTATGTGTCAGCCACTCCCTGGTATCAGTTCATTACATGAAGTCTTCAATGGTCCTTATTGCAAAAATTTGTCCCAGTTCCAAATCAAACCAGTCTTTGATCTCTTTCGTGGTTGATGATGGAGGATGCCCTAATGCCTTCCTTCCAATGGATTTCTAGTTAATGAATTCAACACATATTTATATGGGAATGAGATTTATATTTTATTATAGTACCTTGGGGATTTAAGTCATTAGTGGCAGTTCCCCTCACTAATGAGTAGCGAGAATACCTTAATGTCTCCTACACGATGAATTCTTCAGGTGTTCGACTTCAAGACCACTTATTCACACCTATTAGAATGTACTAGGTACCTTGGGGACCATTTTCATTGTTGATGGTTTCCCTCATTCTTTTTAACAGTTTTCATCAATGACCGATAATCAAACGGTTTCCTCCATGATCGACTTCAGTTCCTTTATTCACATGGTTAGGATTCGTACCTTTGGGAGGTTTGGATTGAATACCTTGGGTCAATAGTAGCATCATCATATTTTTTATTTTCCGAGTTGCGCAAGACCTTGTCACACCTCATATGACATTTTTTGAGACGTATATCCACCTTGTATTCTTGTGGATATGATCGATTATTGAGCATGGATCCATGTTGTTCTTTTTTTCCATGACTCCTATAAAATTTACATGGCACCTTTTTGCATATTGTTTGAACGTGATAGTTACATCAGTTATACATTTGTTGGATCCTCCTTCTATTTTTATGGTGATCATTTATATATAGACATGTATATCCCAAAGATCAGTTTTGTATGTCATTTACTTCTATTTTCAGGTACCTTTATTTGAGCCTCTGATCTTGGTTTCTCCAGTTTCTTTGATTCCATATCCAATCGTTCCCTATTTATAAATTATTTTGGCCATCATCTTACCCTCTAACCTCATACATTAGGGGGAACCTGTTATATCCTCAAATGGAACTTCTTCATCCATGACTACATTTACATGTTTGGTCGCATGACGACACTTCATGAAGATTATTATCAGTCACCCAAAGGAAACTTGTGGATGGAATATCCTTATCAAGACTTTTGTAGCTCTATTTTACATATTTTATGGACTATTGGATAGTTAGGAGTATTAGGAACAACTTTCTAGACCAAACCAACTCTTGAAAACCCTTGGAAATACCCTAAAAATGTATTTTTTGACAAATACATGGGTTTTTAGAGTTGTACCGACATTTTTCACTTTGCATACGTGGGTTGTCAGTGGTGCACCTATGTAGATCCACAGAAATGATCAAAAAATATAAAAAGTTCAAATTTTTGGTGGTTTGGGTGGTTTTGGAGCTTCCTCCTTAGTTGTAACTGCCCTATCCTCAACCCTAACTCTTCAGTTTGCTATATAAGAGAGGGATAAGGGACTGCTTTGGATACATGGTTATGCTGGAGGATTTATTTTGGAGAAGAGAAGCAAGAGGAATCAGATCCAAGTTTCAATGAAGCCAGATAAGATAGAGGTATATGAGTTTGTTCCAAGAACTTCATTAATAAATTAAGCTATTTCCTTCCATAACTATGTTATGCATGTTTCAGTTATTAATGAGTAATGATCTTGATTGTGCTTTTTTTTTAAGTCTCAATCTCAATATATGTTCATATCTCTGATTTTATAATAGTTGAAGGTGCTTTGAGAAGGGTAGTTTACTTGCTCCAGGTATTGGAGCAATGGATTTAAGGAGCACTTGGAGAGAAATCAATATAGGATCAACCTTTGAAATAAGATATGTATCCTCTTAGTCCCTGAACATTTTCTTTATTATATACTTGCAGAACCTCATATGTTGGTCTATAGAACCCTTAGTATGTTGGTGACCTCAACCCCAGCCAGAGGATAAATTCCCTAACAACACCAGTGGAATAGGTGGGTGACAATCGAGACCCATATAGATAACCTTTTCCCACGATTAAAAATTTGTTAGACCAATTGCAACATGCCAAGTACTTCAACAAGTTGGATCTCAAGTCGAGATATCACTAGGTACGTGTCAAAGAACAAGACACCTAGAAGGCTACCTTTAAGAAAAAGTAAGTTTTGTATGATTGGTTAGTCATGCTTTTTTTTTATGTAAATGAAACAACTATGTTTATGATACTGATGAATGAGTCTTTACACCCATATTTGGGTTCATTTGCTATAGTGTACTTGGATTATATACTAGTTTATATATCTACCTAGGAGGAGCACATTTCACATCTCAAGTAGGTGTACGAGATTATGAAAAAACATCAGTTGTTGGCTCATCTCAAGAAATGTGAATTTACTCAATGATGATTGGTGGAGGGGAATTCAAGATAGACCTTGCAAAGATGGAGGGAATTATGAGGTGTCTAGTTCCTACTAATGTCACTGAAGTTAGGGGTTTTTTTGTGGCAACACATTACCTAAGGAATTTTATTGCTTCCTTTTCAGTGGCATTCACACCACTCCATGCCATAAGAATGAATGGTATTATTTCTCAATGGGGAAGGAATCAACATAAATATTTCAACAAGCTAAAAAAATAATTATCCAAGAAGAAATTCTTGCATTTCCTAACTTGCGGAAGCCTTTGAAAGTGCAGACAATGCAAGTGGGTATTCCATGGGAGTATTTTTTATGCAAGGATGTAAGATAACATCATATCATTTTGAACTATTTCATGGGGAGTCTACCCTACCTATGATAAGGAACTATGTTCCCTTTTCAAGTTGTTAAGAAGTGAAAGCACTATCTAATGGGAAAGGAAACCATTATTCACACAGATCACTAGCCACTATAGTATTTGCAGGCCTAGAGTAAGATGAAACAAACTAGACATTACAAGTGTATGAGGTTTTTGCAACAATTTCAACTAGTCATCAATTATAAGAAGGAAAACACTAATAAGTTAACATACATTTTTTCAATACCACCGACACCAAGATTACAACTTTGGGGACTCTTATGCACATGAAACATTTTACCCATGATGCATACAAAGAGGGATACATTGAAGACGAGGACTTCAAGGAGGTGTTTCAACATCTATAGGGCCAATTTAATGTAGAATAAGGTGAAAGTAAGGTTGACAACCATATTAACAATGGGTTACAAGCTACACAATCTGTGTGTTCTATTGATGCCTGGAAAATTCCCAGGTATTGACATTAGGGGTTCTCCCCAGTAAGCGATCCCAACTAGATATTTCATCGTTTGATGTGGGGAACCCATGTGGTTAGCGGCCCGGAAACCGTAGAATTAAAGTGTTTAAGTTTGTTTTACCAGTTGCAGCCCGGTCCACCGTTTATATGATTTTATGTGTAAGGATGAAATACAAGTGCCTAAACTAAAGACAAGTGATTGATGCACAAGAACCTCCGAAGAGCTATGCAGGTTCTTACCTCTTGCCTTACATGAATCATTACTTCTCAATCACTTCTAAGTTAAGAAAAACTAATGTATTCTAATCTATTCTATCTATCTAACCTATCCCCATGGGGAGTAGAATTTGTATCTAATAGATTAATGTACCATAATGTTGCATATTGAATCCTAGATGTAGATGTTTGAATTCTACATACATAATCACAGTAGAAAATATACACAAATATAGCTTTGTAATGTTAAAACATTCATTACTCATTATATGCACAAGATTTCTAACAGAAAGTAAAATCATTCGTCATTGCAAAAATAATTCATTAAGTTAGAACGATCTCATAGTTGCATAGCATCTAAATAAGAAGTATTTCAGCATTAGCAATCCACACAATCCATTTGAAACTTGTATAGTCCTTCCTCCATCAAAATTGGTTCTCCTTTATTCATAAAAAAAATAATCCTTCATACAAATAAAATAGCATGTATGCGCTAGTGAAAAAATCATGTCTAATCTATCCTCTACTCCTATTTATACACTTCTAAAAATGATTCTTTGACTACCCTAGCCTTTTGGACTTCCCTGACCTCTCGAATTCCAAAAATTTTCCTCTAGTGTCTTGCACTATGAAAATGGAAAAAAGAAAATAAATTACATAAAATGCCACATGTAGATGAGACAAAATCTCAAGTGGCCCAGCCGGTCTCTCAATGAACTCTCCCCGTGCATTAGCTTTTGCTGAAATAGTTTTGTAGTCTATAGGCTCCAGTAATTTTACAATTGCTTCGTGCACAGCCAGTTGTGACTTTATTTTTGCCATATTGGGTGGAGTCACCCTATACAAGTATTCTAATAGGTAATTACTAACTGAGGCTTGTGCAATCCAGCTCTTTGCCACCTCTTCAGTGATACCTTCAATATTTTGTATGCTTAGTTCATCCTTATGCAATATGTCCTCGATATATTTCATATGCTCATCTTTTCCTGGAAACTCCTTGATCTTTGCCGCTGAAGAGGTTTTCATTTATTGTGCACTATGCACATTTTCTTATAGAAATCCGTGCATTTTTCTACAGTCTTTTCAACCCTAGTGGTCAATCTCAAAGAAGATTTGCTGCATAAATATAAGAGCTCTAATTCTATTCTCAATCCTTTTGTTGTCTTCTGCGGTAAGCCCTCAGGAAATGTTGCATTAACTTCTATCCAAGTTAGTTGTCCTTGAACCTTTTCTGAAACGTTTAATAGTCCTTATTTGAAATTAGTTGATATTTCTAAGATTTCCTCTGACCTCGCCTCTGCCTGCTGGATATTACATATTTCTTCTGCAAGTTTCAGTTGCACTTGATGCATATTCCTCTGGATTAGGCAAGTATGATCACAGAGGGGTGTGATATCAAGCTGCCTTTCATTAGCTGCCTTAAGTTGAGTCTACAATGATTGGTTATGTATCTCCAATTACTCATCTTTGATTTTTTAGCTCCTTTGTTTTCTTGTTTACTGCATAATATCTCTAAGCTTTTAATTCTGAAGTCTTGCTTTCAAGATCCTTCTTCTCTCCCTCAGTGATCGTAACTGAAAGTACGAGTGCATCATTTTCTGATTCTAACTCTTGGCACGCCTTTTGGATCTTTTTGAACTCTGAAATATTTTCCTCATGTTTTCTCTTTAATTCTCCTCCCTCGCCTCTTTCTTTAACTAAAGTTTTTTTCATCTTACACATTATTTCTTTATAGTGTTCAACATCTTCTCCCAGTTTTCCAATGTTATCAACATTAGCTTAAGCAGTTGCAATGTTTACTGATGCTAAAAATACAGGATCTTGGTTGGTTCCTTGCATGATGGTTTTCTCAGTCACAGTGACTACATCAATATTAAATTGAGCACATAGATCTATGGATCAACACACAACTCACAAAATAGATCACACAATTTACTCAGCAATTAAAGAATGAAACCGTGAAAAAATGGCTTGCAACTGTGAATGCTTTCATTAATCAAAAGTAATTAGATAATAATTACAATGAAGTACAATGGATAAATAGCCACATGCAATTTGAATCCATGTGAGGAAATTCGAATTGATTGGACTCTACTTGACTGAATGGTTAACTAACCTTGTCTAAATCATTATTGGAGTTCATCGGAGTTCAAAATCCAAACTCAAGTGTCTAATTCAATGTTGACTAGTCTAACTGACTGAGGTAGATGAGTAAATGCACCTCACCTACATGCAACCATGCAATCCTTGCACTAATTGAATAGAACTGAGTGTAGAGAACTAGAACTGAAAGTAACTGACTCCTAACCGAGCTTGACTAGTCACCAACTGAAATCAACTAATGGAGGTTGGTATTGGCACTCCCAATGGATCCTAATTTGTAGGGATTGATATAGGAGGCTCCTTAAATTATGCATGAAAGTGCAATAAGTGGAATTTGGCCTCAATTAGTGTTCCCCACACTTTAGTAATTGGTTCATGTGCCCCAACTAGGCCAAGTTGACCCAATGGTGCTAGTGAATAAAAATAGACTGAAAAGACTCCCGATTTAGACATGACTCATGATTTAGACATAATGAACAAATTGGACAAGGGAGGATTAATAATACTAACAATCAGGTTGAATACCAGCCTTTAATATTTTTTCTGATCTACGAACAATGGCTTTCTTCTTCGGGTCAAAGAATATCATGTCCAGGAATGCCACTACATGATGCTTGGATGGAGTAAAAGGTACAAATCCCAACTCTGCAAGGGGGAGGTGACCTCCTGTTATTCTGTCACCTAATGTAGAGGGAGGATTTGTTGTATTATGCTCAGCAGTATCTTTCTCTAGACTCTCTCGGTCTTTATCTTCTTGTTCCTTCTTTCTTAACTCTTCAATTGCTTGTTCAAACTCCTTTTGCAATATTTTCGATGATTCTCTTTGTAGCCTTTGTTAGCACTCAGAATGTACTCAGGTTGTAGGAAGCACACCCCGAGGTAACAGCAAAACCACTTTAGGAAGATATTGATATTTCTCTCCCATAGAGGGATCTCTCAACACAAATCTCACAAAATCAAATGATAAACAATATTTAAGCATTCATTCATTTGGCTGAACCATTCTCATATCCATTGGGCATGGAGTCATATACAGGTGAAAGATCATAAAGATACATACACGAGAACTACCAAAGGCAAGATAATCACATCATTACAGTCATTAAGTTTGATCTGGGTGTAAAGGAAGAGATGAGAAAATAGTCCATCAATACAGAGCGTCTAAGACGAATTCCATATCAATTTTAGCAGAAAAATCATATAATATCTGGAATAATGAATAGAGCATAAACATATGAATTCTACTCATTCAACACTGCATTCCAGTTACGAAAGAAGAACAAAATGAAGTGTTACACAAAGGAAATAACAAGCATATAAGGGAAATGGCACAGACTGCAATGTCAATGACACATGAATCTCTGATAGGAAACTTCTCATGCATTCACTTTATTACTCAAAACCGATATGTCTTTNACCGATATGTCTTTCCAAACCAGCAACTCACTCGATGGGATCCAACCCCCATCTCATAAAAAGATACAAATATATAGATCAAATAATAAGTCTGCCCCCAGCAGATGAACAACAGAATGACCAGCGTAAATTAGAGTTTGTAACTAATTTCCTACACCACTAGGAAGTTGTTACAACTCCATTCCTAATAGATCATAGAGTATCACATCAACTGAGTAACAAACTTGGCCACACAACTCCACGTCCCTGCTTCATCAACTCTTTGGTATATGCCACCTGTCCCTTACTGAGAAAGATTAAGCTTTGTTTTCCCCAGCCGCTCTACAGCCCTCCATTGCTCGACACTTGGGGTGTCGCTTTCCATTATCTCCCGGATGGCTACCTCGAGTTCCATGTAGGCTTCGTAGGACTTCTTAGGCAACCTGGTTCTGATAGCTGTAAACTTCTGTAGGACTTTGAAATCTTCAGTTAGCACGTCCACAATGGTTTGTCCAGACAGGCTCTTCTCTAACTCATAAAACTTTGAATGGTCTATACGAGCCCTGACAATCAGATTATTATAATGTTCCTGCGAGAGCATTCGACCCTTCTCGTTCCAGAAGCAAGGCAACCCGTCGTCGATCAGCCCTTCAAACTCCCTTTTGAACCTGTTGACTTGTACCATTAATTCTTCGGATTTATCCTGAACAATCTTCATTAACTGGTGCTTGTGAATAATTTTCTTTGCAGACAGGACTATTGAGACTCTGTCCTTTATACCCAAGTCATGCAATTTTTGATATGTTAATGAATTCAGGAAATTCAGGGTATTCTGGGCTCTCTCTCAGAGGCCTCTTCGCCATGTGTTCGTTTACCACTTTTAATCTTTGCTGAGCTGCATCTATTAATCCACACAAATCATCAATGTAAATAAGGTAGTGCCTGAACTTAGTGACCTCAATACTTATGGTGTCCCAAATGATATGCTTTGCGCCCTGAAGGGGGCCCTTTCCAACACATTTCTCTTTCAATTCCTCAATCTTCTGTTGTAATTGGCTCTTGTCCTGCAAGAGCTGCGTTATGCTTTCATTAATCTTGGCTAACTCGGTTTTCACCTTCTCATTTTCGGCTTGCAACTCCTTAATAGTCTCCTCCTTCAAACTCACTTGGGACATAGACTCCAACAGGTCATCGGCAGAACAATCAGCTAATGGCTTTCGGATAGCTACAATGGATAAGTCATCACCGGTAGGGTTCTGGTTTATTAGCTCGTCCATAATCTCCTTTTCTACATTCTGCTCTTTCTTCAGCTCTGCAATTTGGGACAGTAGTCCTTCCCTCTCGGCATTCCACCCATCCCTTTCCTCTTGTAGCTCTCCAGCCTTTCCTTTGTGCTCCATCATTTCCTGATAGAGTCTATCTTTCTCCTCTTGGAGGGCTAGCAATTCAGCTGACTGGACATGTTCCGAGCCTGGCATCTTCAACTTCTTCTTCAGAACTTGCAGGGCATTGTCTTTTTCTTCCAACAATCTCTTCACAGCCTGGGTGTTGTCTGAACCGGAGATGTCTTCCTGTAGTTTCTTTAGCTGAACAACATTCACCTTATTCTCCACTTTCTCGTGTCTCACTTGGATTTCTAACTTGTCAACCAATGCCTCCAATTTGCTGATCTTCATCATAGCCTGCAACAGGTCCGAATAAAGAATGTCGCTTGTTTGCTTATGTAATTGTATCTTGTCTGGAGTACTTATCTTATCCAGACGGATCTCTATTTCGGACATTCTTTTATCGTTCCCTATAGCCATCTTGAAAGTATTTTTCTTCGCGTCTCTAGCCGAGACTAGAGACGTTTTAGAACTCTGCAGGTTCCTTACCTTTGGAAGCAAATTTCTTGTTTCTTCTAGGGATTGCTTCCTTTTCTCTTGGTAGCTCGTCCTGAGCTCTTCTCTTGATCAGAACAGGGAACCAGATTCTAAACTGTTACTATCATCTTCTGAACCTTTAAAGGAAAACTGACTAACCTGTACTGTCTTCAGGGGAACCAAAGCAGCCTTTTTGGAAACTCCGGACACCCCTTTCTCCACGATCTCACTTCCACTGAGCAGCTTCGCCTTCTTATGGGATGTTTGCTCGTCTACTTCCATATTCTTTTCTTCGGCCAACTTCTCTTGGCAGCAACACTGACACCTTCTGTGATCTAGATCTCTAAATGAGATGCAGGATTTTCCTCTGTTTCAACATGGGACTCGTCAGCAAATGTGAGCAAATTAGCTATCTCAGATAATCCTGGTACGGCCTGATGTTCAAACGGCTTGTTTCTGTTTTCCTGTTTTCTTAACGAAATCATCTGGTAAGGATCATAATTCATATTTACATCTTTAACAAAATCCATAGGTTCCATCAACCTTTCTATACATGTCAGGGCACCTTTGCCTTTAAAAATGAAAGGGCCGACTTTAAAAGGAAATTTAATATTTAAAGACTTCCTGAAAGCACCGAAGTGCTCTTCTTCTGATAACAACCTCTGTCTCATAAACTCCAACGCAAAAATTCTTGGAGTTAGAAAAGAAGGCAACCTGTAGGGCTGACCAGTATAACCGTACACTCTCAGAATCGTGAAATCTTTGTACAAGAACCAGTCTCCCACCCTCCCTTCGGGTGAATACTGCATTAAATATTTCATCTCGTCGGAAACCCTGGGCAATTCTCCATCGAACAGCAACCTGTATACTTCGGACATGACCGAATTGGCAAATTCGGTCAGGTGGATTTGTGTTGGCAAATCAGAAGAGGATAGAGTACTCAAGAACCTCAATTCGGTAACATTGGAGCATATTAACATATGAAGAAAATGTGTTTGGAATCTGAAAAAATGGAATTTGGGAAACTCAGTCAGCTGGAGGTGGATTGCCTCTGCTAGATACTCGTCCAAATTAAGTACAGGGGCTGACTGGGACTCGGGACTCAAAGAATTGACTTTTAGCAGGAAACCAAGGATAACATGACCTATATGACAATCGTCATCTAGGCCCAACACCTGACAGACTAAAGACATCACTAACTGCACCTCAGCTCTAAAAACATGCAAGGGGTAAGGTAAGGAGAGGTTTTCCAGGGACTGACCTTCCTTCAGGATACTTGACAGGAATCGAGAGCGAGCATCAATTGGACAACTTCGGAAAAACTCAGCAAGGATGGCTTCATTCACGGACTCGCGGTTTTCGGGATAATCCTCGGGTAGATTAACATTTTCTCTAACTACTGCAGCATCAATTTTACATAAAATCCTAGACGCAGACTGACTTACTATGACCCTCTGAGAGGGGGAGTAATTCGCCGCACACCATTCGGCAAATTCAGGGAAGTGGAGGGTTTGTTCCAGGGAGAAAAAATATAAAAAGGACTTACATACATTTAAAACATCATTTCCTCATAAAAAACAGGACCACAATCTATCTTTACTACCAGCCACACTTCCTGTAGACAGGAAAGGGTCATAGACACCTCTGTGTCTGTCTACCAGGAACTCTTCTCTTTCGTCCAGGACCTGACCAGACACAGAAGCTTCACTTTGTTGGTCCATTTCTCAATTTATACTATGAATGGGGTGAAGAAGTTACAGGATTTGAGGTCCTACCTGGCTCACTGTGAAGGCATGTGCTCGGAATGCACCTTGGTACTTGACAACTGGAAGCGCCCAAATCGACAGGTCCTTTTCGTCGGGTCGCGAGAAATAAAATAATCACGGAAGATGTCAATTTTGCCTTTATAGGACCACCCGGATTTGACACGTGGGAGGCATTTATGTCCGCAACCACTACTTGTCTCTAACCCTCGCGCATCTTTCTTTTCCGGTTTCATTTCTGACCGTCGATCTCTTCTGTGTGAATTCCTGGCCCTCGGATCACATGCCACATGTCCCTTTTCCGCCGAGCCTCCTCGCTTTAACTATCATGCAACTTTGGGCCCCGGAGTCATCTGCAGCCGTCAATCTGTTTTGCCTTCGCGGGTGGGTCGTCGGATCGTGCTTCGTCTACCGATTCCACTGGGCTCTTCCATCTTAATCCGCCGAGCAACTTTGCTCAGTGGAATCACCCTTGCCCGTTGATGTGATCCACCGTCGCTCCTACACCGTCAGATCAAGTGCCGCGTACCAGATTCCGCCGGGTAATCCGGAATTATCCTCTGCGCTAGTCCTTCTTCCGGAATTCTTCTCGGCCGTCGATGGGACGCCAGGCGTTCAACAACCGTCCGATCTTGCGCCACGTACCATATTCCGCCGGGTGCTGGGGGTTTATCGGGTGCGCAAGTCTCCAACCCGGAATCATTTTTCGTCGTCGATCCACCATCCTGCGATCTCCAACCGTCGGATCAAGCAGCACGTATTCATTTTCGCTGGGTGGTCTAAAGGTTATCGCGCGTGCACGTTACCTTTCCGGAAACCAACACGTCCGTCGATCAGTGCTGTCTTTCAATCCTCGTCCGTAGGATCAGGAGGACTATATGCGATTCCCCTGATCCATCATTTCCTTATCCACCTTGCACTTCCAGCTAGCGAATTTGACATGGGCCGTAGATCAGCTCTGAGCAATGTTAAAACCTTTGATGTGTGCAGGCTGTTAGAGGCCCGAAATTCCCTTATCTTGCTTGTATGTTCCGGATGGCGGAAAGGATATAAACCATCGATTTGCTTCTCCTTTAGACCATGGTTCAGGACCTTTCCCGACTAGGCTACTCTTTAGATTATCAAGCCCCCTTTGTACTATATCCTTAGCCCAAAGTATTTAATCAACAAAATCTCACCTCCCATCGGTCTTGCATCTTTTTGGTAAAATACAGGTGTTAACAGCTGGCTCCATCTGGGGATGATATCCTCCCTGCGAGGTATCAAAGAACTCATAGACCAGGTGCCTGTCTCTCAACTCAGCATAGCGACTCTCAAAATCTCATCTTTCTGTCTTTTGCAAACATATCCTTTTGGTATGTTTTTTAGAAAGAAACGGTCCGTTTCCTGGACCTTGGGGCTTTCACTGCAAGCTTCAGATGCCTCCAGCTTGCCCTTCTTATTGACTGGTAAAGCAAATATGTACAGTCTATAATACAAATTTTACCTTCCTTCTCTAGGATAGGTAATGCTTCAGATATCTCCCATTGACAGGGTTGCTCTCAAGAAGAACCCCGTTTGTGTACTCCAGCAAAAATGCATTTTGTCCTCTGAATCCAGCAATAACATACGGCCCGACCCACATAGGGTCAAATTTTCCATGCTTGTCTTCATTCGGGGCATCCCACTTCAGAACCAGGTCACCCATCTGAAACTGATCCTCTTTAACCCTTCTATCAAAGGTACTCTTCATTTCTTCTTGGTGTGACTGCACTTTGTCATAAGCCTTATACCTTCGCTCCTCAAGCTCAATGATCTGATTTATCCTTCGCTGTATATGATTTGGTTCTTCCTGCTGGTCCTGGAAGTACCTCATAACGGGAACCCCTAAAGATACAGGAAACACCACTTCGGCTCCATACACTAGCTGGAAAGGAGACATGCCAATTGCTCTCTTTGTGCTGATCATATCAGCCCATAGAGCATATTTCAATTTGGTATGCCATGACCTCTTATTGTCCTCCAACAGCTTCTTGATGATCCTCACTAGACTTTTGTTCGAAGACTCATCCAACCCATTCCCTTGAGGATAATAAGCCGTCGAATGATTGAGACTTATGTGATACTTATGACAGAAATTTATCATCTTTCTGGATTTGAAAGCAGCTGCATTGTCTGTTACTATCCTCTTAGGACACCCGAATCGAGCCAATATATTTTCTTCAAGAAAATCCATGATTACCTGTTCAGTAGCCCTTCTGGTAGGAATGGCTTCTATCCACTTAGTAAAATAGTCTGTAGCTGTCAAAATCCACCTGTTTTGCCCTGATGAATTGGGGTTTATTTCACCGATAAAGTCCAAGCCCCATTGCTGAAAAGGAGCTTCTACCGTTATTGGGTTCAAAGGGAGAGGCAACACCTTCCTCTTACCATCGAAAACCTGACATTGGTGACATTTACTGGTTTCTTTATATACATCTGAGAATAACGTAGGCCAATAATAACCAGCTCTCAGGATTTTGTTCGCAGTCACCTTCCATGAATGATGTCCTCCGCAGTCTCCCATGTGAAACTCTGCCGCTACTTGCTGAGATTCGTCTTCCAAAAGGCAATTTAGCAAAACTCCTCCGGGATCTTTCCAATAAAGATATTTATTTATGATACAAAATTTAGCAGATTTTAGTTTCACAGACCTTGCTCTTGACCTACTTAATCCCTCTAGTGCTTGTAAATTTCGGAGGACATACACAATATCAGAATACCATGGAGAGGTTACAAAATCAACCATCACTTCTATATCTGTGTCCAGCTGATCAGATTGGTGAGACAGAAAATTTATCTGCAAGGATTCACAGTTTGAATTTGTCAACATTTTAGCCATCCCTTGCCCTTTGATCAGCTTCGTGGGCTTTATTTATAGGTCATATTCCAATAAGGTGGCTATCCATTTGGCTCTCCTGCCTTCTGGATCTGGTTGAGTCAAGATAGCCTTCACCGCAGCGGTCGGTACATGTGCAATTACATGTGAATGCAAGACATACACTCTGAAATTTTTCAATGCCTTAACCAAAGCATATGCTTGCTTCTCCATGATGTCATACTTTAGTTCCCCATCCCTCAGAATTTTACTGAAGAAGGCTATGGGTTGTTCCTGGTTTTCACTATTCTTCTGCAATAATACAGCCGCTATAGTATGTTCCGAAGCATAGGAAAATACTGAAAATTCTTTGGCAAAATCTGGACTTACCAGAACTGGGGCTTCTGAGATTACCTTCTTGATCCCCCAAAATGACTCCTTGGCTTCTGCACTCCATTTTATTTCATGACCCTTTTTCAACATATTAGTAATACACATCAGAATCTCAGCAAAGCTTGGTATAAATCTCCTCAAGAAATTTACCTGTCCCAAAAATGATTGTACCTCCTTTTTGCTTCTGGGCTCTCCCACTTTGAGGATTGCACTTACTCTTTTGGGATCGATCTTTATGCCATCCTTGGATATTATATGGCCTAACAGCTTTCCCTCTTCTAATGCAAAATTAGATTTCTTAGGATTCAGAGATATACCGTATTTCCTGCATTTCATGAAAACTCTCTCCAGGTGATGCAGATGCTCCTTGTCAAATTTAGAATAGACCGTGATGTCATCCATGTAGATCACCAAAAAAACTCCAATCTCTCCTGCAAAGGCGATGTCCATAGCTCTCTGGAAAGTGGCTCCTGCATTCATCAGCCCAAAAGGCATCTTAGCATACATAAAAGTGCCCCATGGTGTGGTAAAGGCAGTCTTTTCCTGATCCTCTAGTAGCACTTTTATCTGATTATATCCGGAAAATCCATCTAACATGGAGATCCTCTCAGCTCCCACCACTTGCTGCAGCATGTGGTCCATCTTAGGTAGAGGATAGTTGTCTTTCATGGAGACCTTATTCAAATTGCAGAAATCTATACACAGTCTTATCTCTCCGCTCTTCTTCCTGACCGGGACCAAATTAGCCACCCACTTGGAAAATCTGAGCGTTACAATGATCTTGGCCTCAAATAACTTCTTGATTTCCTTTTCAATGATAGGGAGCAATTTAGGGTTGATCCTCCTGAGCTTTTGTTTAAAAGGCCTCTCTCCAGGCTTTATAGGAATGGTGTGCTGTATGATAGAGGTATCATATTCTTTTAGGTCTTCATAGCTCCAAGCAAACACATCAGTGTACTTTTTCATCAACTTTACATACCCCTCTTTCTCCCTTTTAGGCAGCTTCTTGGATAGTTTGATGATTTTAGGATTCTCTTCGGAGCCAATATTTCTATCTTCGACTGCATCACCAACAGGTTTTACTTTGGG
>LPNX011184725.1:16496-56193 GCA_001517045.1 Pseudotsuga menziesii
TAGGTTATGATTCAACCAAGTTCAGTTGAGTTGATTGGTTGGGTACCGAACCGGTCACTTGATCCGATATGCAAGCTAGCTTGGCTCGGTTCAAGGTTAACTTGGTAGACTTGACCAAGTTCGAGTCCGAGTTGACCGGTTTTCAAAACAGGGATCCTAACAGGGCTCGAAATCAACTTAAATGGGAGTAAATGGGGGAAATGTTGATGCATTTCTTTTTGACAAATGGGAAACTAGGGCACCTTTCCCGAATTTATACAACTCTTATATGGTAACTAATCCTTAATATAAGGGACCAGGCTTTTCTAGGGAAGTTTTTCACAATGTTTTGGAATTAGGTGGGTGAGCTACATATCCCATATTTTTGTCAATCTGCTTGTCCAATTAGAGGATCCACCAAGGAAGCAACAAAAAATAAAATGCCTCTTGTAAAACATATCTACTTTGCCTCAAAGAAAATAGTGCTTCCACTTCTCGAGGTATTACTAAGATTAGACATCATACGTTGGATTTAAAAAAATATAGTATTGCCTTGTTAGGCTGTATAGCTTGCTTTTAAGAGGTACACATGGAAGTTTCTATTTTGACTTTGATCATTGTAAGCATGATATGGTCTTTTGCATTGCTTTTAGAACAATTACATTTTAGAAAAGTGTTTTATTGTATATTCAAGTATGAAGTATGGAAAATGTCACCTCACCAACACTTAGGGAAAGACTCGTTGTTTTCCTCAAATTTATAGTCAGATTTCAAGAGATGTATGCATTCATGGCTCCAAAACAGGGTCATATTATTTTCTCATTCCTATTTGACGTTTTAGAAAATATATCTCATTTTAAATTTTGAAGCTTTCCCATATATTGAAATATAAGGGTTTTCTAGCTTTCCATTCATTGAGATATAAATTGGTCAAACTCAACAAAAGTTTTAAGGTATTAATTTGTGGATACATCATACATGCAATACTAATTCAAGAGTCAAAGTTTTGACAGTGGATAAGGTGGTAATTTTTTACTTTGTTAGAAAGTTATTTTAAATCTTATTCATAGCTTATTCTTTGCAGACCAAAACACAAGAGCTTTCAATGTGGCCACTTATTCAGAAAATAACAATTTTATGTGCAATAAGATTATAGGTAAGGCTTTGAATAGAACGTTGGAAACTTTATTTGAAGGTATTGTGTTCATCGAATACTTTCCTCTTCTGAATAGTCTAGGTAAAAAGGTCTATGTCCATGAGAAGCCTACTACTGTCTGATGCGATTGCAACCTTGGTATCTCGTGGGGAATAGTCTTGTTCAGACTCATCGGTGATTTTCATTATAAAAGTTCATGGATAGAGGTGTTGAGGAAATCAACAAGGAAACAAACTCACTCACCTTCCAAGAGTGACGTAGGAGAGAGAGGAATTCACCTCATGCTACCATTGGAACAGTCCAATTACTTTTCAAGAGTAAATTAAAAAGGATGAGGTCTAGGTTGAACAAAAACATGAGCTAATGGAAGAGGATAATATAAGACTTTGAATACAAGATTGGATTCCAATCTGAGGAAAAGATACGCAAGGTATTTCCAGACGGTATGATTGTATTAGTAGTTGAAATCTATACATGGGAAGGAAGAATTACATTTGTGGGAAGGGCACAAAGAAATTCTTCTTCATATGGACGAGCTTTGGAGCCCATCAAAAGATTAATCACATTGCTAAGGCTATTGCAGGGTTTGAATTTGCAAAGAAAACAACTAAAGCTGACGACAATCCTCCTAATTAAATCAAAGTTAAATTTCCTATGCCAGCTGTGGCAAACCATGGCAAACCATAATTACGGAAAGCAAGTTTTACCTAACAAAATCAAAATTAAATTTCCCATGAAAGCTAGGACAAACTACTAAGAAAAATGAGTCCTTAGTAAAATTAAATTTCCAAAGCGAAAAAAAAAAAACGCTAAAAAAAAATTGAGAAATGGGTCAAAATAAATTAAAAAAATGATTCGGAACTCTTGATCCAGAGAAATACACCCATGAAGGAATTTTGGAACTAAATCCACCCATGAAGGAATTTTGGAACTTAATCCACCCATGAAGGAATTTTGAAGTTCCAAGCCAACACAAGGCAGTATAACCAGCAGCGTTTGACCTTTAGAAATCTGTGCTTTCCAAATATTGTCCTTTGGTGGATAATCGAAGTTGACATCGGTGGGAATTGAAAGAATATTAGTCTTCTTGAATAGTTTAAGAGATAAAAACCTAAAATACAAAGAATGTTCGTGATATAAATACCAACTGATTGTTTTCATAAAGTTCATTCTCACTGTGCACTGTGTAGAAGTTTTTGATTACAGAGTTGTGCAATGGAGAAAAGTGGCCTAGCCTTCGTTGTTGTGTTAGTACTGATATCGTTAAACTCATGCCGACCACAAACGATAGCAGCAGAATGGGGAGAAGGCGACCGTGCTGCCTTGTTAGATTTCAAAGCCGCCATTGTGAAGGATCCGAGCGGAGCTCTTAAATCATGGACGGCCACGGCCAAGGATTGCTGCAAATGGAAAGGTGTCTCGTGCGATAGCAATAGCGGTCGAGTGGTAAGTGTGAATCTTGATGCTGATCCGCTGAACCAAGGCAACAGTGTGTACATGAGTGGAACTATATCAGAATCCATCGGGAACCTCTCTTCTCTCCACACCTTGATTCTTGTGAGCTGGAAAAATATAGGCGGAGTAATTCCATCTTCTCTTTCTCGCCTTTCAGCCTTAACCACTCTTTCTCTTGATGACAACGGACTCACCGGTTCCAGTCCTTCTGACATCGGCCAACTTGTCAGTCTACAGTCTCTGTCTCTCTCCGGAAACCTGCTTACCGGTCCTATTCCTAAATCCATCGGAAATATACAGAATCTAACTTCTTTGAACTTGGATTCGAATCGGCTCTCTGGCTCCATTCCTTCAAGCATAGGAAACCTGACTCGGCTGTCCGTGTTGACTCTCAACAGCAATTTGCTCTCGGGTCCCATTCCGGACTCCATGGGAGATCTGAAAAAGCTCACGACATTACATATATCAAACAATTTGCTCACGGGTAAGATTCCTTCCTCGTTAGGAAATATGTCAATGCTTGCGGAGCTCTTGGCAAGTAACAATCGTTTCACCGAAAGCATTCCAGAATCCCTGGGTTTGTTGAGCGCTAATTTTTATAAATTGTATTTGGACCAGAATATGTTGAGAGGATCTATTCCAGAGTCCTTAGTGAAGTTCACATCTCTTTTAACCCTTAATCTAACCCAAAACAAACTCACCGGGAATATTCCCCGTATTCCCATATCCTCCCATCTTGAAACCCTCCATCTGGGAAAAAACAGTCTATCCGGTGAGATACCGGCCTGGTTAGGCGATCTGCCAAACCTACGCGCGTTGCAAGTATCATTCAACGATTTCACAGGCCAAATACCCAATTCATTTGGAGGGAGTTCAAGCCTTAATTATCTTTTCATTTCAAACAATAGGCTTACTGGTAACATTCCGGAATCGTTGGGTGATATGCCAAACCTGGAATACCTTGATCTGTCTAGTAATCAACTCAACGGAAGAATTCCAGAGAAGATGACCCAACTGAAGGGTATGATGCTGTTAAATATGAGTTTCAACCATCTGTGTGGTATGATTCCACGCGGCAAACCGTTCGACGCATTCCCTGCTTCCGCGTACATCCACAACGATTGTCTCTGCGGCCCGCCTCTAACTCCTCTTTGTGGCACGGTTTGAAGGGATCATGACATTATTTGTAATTGGGATTGTATGACCCAAATGACACCAGTTTTATAACTAAATAACATCGCTTACGGCAGCGTGTTTTACTAATGGAGTTGTTTTGAATGTGTTACGATGTCATTAATGGAGCGGATTTGCACTTGTTGGATGAGTTTAATTTAAATACATCAAATTATGCTAATGCAATAAAGGAGTACTTTGAATCCTCAATGATTTGAATGCTAATGAAGTAAAATAGTACTTTAAAGGAAAACACATTGAATTTCCATCATAGTTTGAGCCATGATATAGGAAGCATATACAATCAATTAATGAGACTTTTGTTTTTATCAATGGCTAAATGGCTTGAGCAGTTTTTCTATTATAAAGCTAAACATTGATTTCTTTAACATTTGTGGAAGGTCTTATTGTAGACCCCTCTAAATTTATGCCTTTTCGTATTAAGAATTTGTTAACCTAAATCGGCACGCTATTAATTTATGAGATCATAAAGTGGAGTGCAATAAAAATATGGGAACGTTATTGGCCAATGTTTAGTTTAAGAACTAATGAAGGTGTTCATTTAGGTTTGATCATCTAATTTTTAATTTTGCTGTCATTCCTAATTTAATTTGGTATAGAATCATTTCAAATCTTATGTGAATTTAAATATCAATTTTAACATTCATAAGACAATACCGCATGTGAAATATATACATATTCAGAGGAAAAGGATTCCTTAAAGGTGGTGAATTGTGGTTATTCAATGTGTCATTCTTCGCCCTTGTATACATGGAAGTGTCACTAATGGTGCGAGATTTCTAGCAGTTGTCATTTTTGGACTTAAAACCTTATAATGCTGACCACACGGTGACCATATCACCTCGATAACTTCCTTGTCCTCAATCAGAGTTATTCATGCGGTTTGATACTAATGGGTAAGGCCGTATCTCCTTTCGAGAGTAAGTCTTTTTAATTAAAAATTATTGCTTAAAAGCCTTAAAGAAAGCCCTTGAAAGATCTCTTTATGTCCCTCGAAGAAATCTAGTTAACCATTTAAATACATTATAAGACATAAGGTATTGCAAGGCACTTCTCATAAATATCCATTCGTATAAACTTGGCAGAAAGAGGAATGTGATATCACTCATGTAACTACAGAGGGATTAGTTACAAGAACCTTGATGCCTTCAGTTGTTTTGGCATAAATAAATACATAAATTCACACTAAATTAGCAGTTATACATTCTCTCCTATGCATCTTGCAGCCTGCTGTCCTTTTTGTGTCAAAACTTATAAGAGTTTTGGTTACATTTTGCAATTCATGCATGAGTTTAGACCCCTGGTTGGCAAAAAATAGGTCCTAGTATCAATATGGATTCATAATATCTTATAGATCTACTAGAGCCTCAGTATCTTGGAATGTTTGACATTTCAAGGTTCAATTCACACTTTTGTTTCTTAAAAGCCTTAAATATAGCTTCTAAAAGATCTTTTTATGGCCTTGAAATAAATCTAGTTACACACTTACACATGTAATTACTTCAAGAAATGAGGCATTGGAAGGCACTAGTTGTAAAGATCCATCCATGTAGAGTCGATGTGGAAAAGAATGTGGTATTAGTCACGTAACAAGAGAGGGATCCGTCATGGAAACCTTACTGCCTTCAGTTGTTTGGGCATAACTAAATGGTAAAATTTGCACTGAAATACCAGTAATTGTTCATTTTGTCATGTACCTGGCACCCTGCTTGAGTCAAAACGCTTCTCTCCTGTTATCAGTTGATTTCCTTTTCTTCCAATAAAAATGGAGGTTCTGTAAAATGTCTTCTTTTTAGGTAGGTCAACCTTGCAAATAACTCATTTATCAAGGAGGGAAGAACACCTCTGGATAAATCTCCTCTCTCTAATGTTACCTGGATAGCAAGTACCTTCCCAGCCACCCTCAGCCACAGATTCATCACATCTGAGAACACCTTAACAAACTTAAAAGCAAAGTGGTACTAGAAAGGGTAGGAGACAAAAGCAATAAGCAATGATTTTTTGTTGAAATCTTACATTAAACCCCTTTAGTTAAAGTGTGGATAAGTACTATGAGGACTAATGTACCTTCTGGTTCAGGACCTTCAGCATAAATACGTATTAGTCTTTCATTATCTTTAAGGGAGATCAAGCGTGTGTGTATGTGGTGGGACTAATTATATACGAGATTGAGTTACTTACGATCTATGCAAAAAATTGAAGAGCTTGTTTTTGTCACGTTAGACTATATTCATTATCTATGATTTAGTTGCGATTTCTATATCTTTAGGTGGGGTAACCCGCCTCATGAACAACCTTATGGTGTGGTAACCCTCGTTGGTGGTCGGTGCCAATCAACCAATTAATATACCCTTTGGGCTAATGGATATCTACTATTTTCTTTTTCTTTAGTTGTGCATCCCATCAATATTCCCTTTGGGCTGATAGATATATGATATGTTCCCTTCCCTTAAAGCCTCTGTCTTCCTAAAAGGAAAGATGTGCATTCTTTTAAATTAGGGAATGCAAGTTAAAAATATGGATCTATCTTATAAGGTGATGGTAGTGCACAAGTTTATGTATAGTCACTACAATATGGAATCTCATGTCTTAAGTTCCTAATGCCCATGCAGCTAAAAGTTAATTATATAATCGTGAATGATTATTAAGTAGTATATGTATTCTATTTGCCTAGGCAATCTCAGTGTGTTAGCCTCTGGATATTTGTTCCTATTAATCCCAATGCTACTAGTTACTTCGGAATATAAGACTAGGGATCACAACAACTTGATAGGTATACTAGGTGTGGAAAACGAATCACAAGTGAATCCGGGGGGTGGCAGGATTAACTAGAATTTGAATAGATTCTTTGGTTGGATCAACTGCTTATGCATATATAACTATATCTACTAGTTCTTGCTTCCAAGCTATAAGTTTATGCCCATGATTATATGCTACTGAAACTATTGGTGGTGGAACTGTATTCGTTATTAAATCCTTTTATAAACTCTTGATTCAATGTAAAGAGGTTCCTTAGTATTATCAACACGGTGTGAATCAACTGAATCCGCAACTTATTCTCCAACTAAGTAAATGAGGTTAATGGGTGCTATTTAAATAGGTTCTACTAGTGATGCTTTCGCCACGTCAAATTGAACTAGATAATCTCCATTTCGCTCAGGTGCCTTTACCTTCGCTCTACTGGGCTATGTTCCTTACTTTACCACCACTCCTGCTTCTTTCTTATATGTTAATGTATAATCAACTTAAGACATCCGATTAGTGAAAAAGTCACTTTGATAGTAAGTCATATTAAACTTAGGACCTTTGTATAGTTGCATAATACAATAAACAATGATATGCTTAATAACAATACACTGCTTCTTGGTAGACAAGATCAACCAGTGTTGATCCCACTTCCTCCTATGGAATGATCTGTATTTGGATATGTTGGAATGGGATATCCAATTCATGGCCCCGGACCAATATCTGAGGGATTTGGCTCTATAACTGGAGAGGATATAGGCTATGGAGCTGGAAAGCATCTAGGAAAAAGGTTCCACCTTATTATCTGATGCCCATACCATCCTATCTTCCCCTGTATTTGATGCTTCTACCTTCCCTGGTGATTCAAAATTGGATCCACTAGCACTCAAACTGCCTAGGATACGGGATCTCGACCTTTCTCTATCCGTGATACTGTAGGAAACCTGTAACTGGATTTGGAGCCCCTTAGGAAGGGATCCTGGGACTATTACTGGGACTGGCTATGCTTCTATATCGGCTTCCCGAACATCTGCTTATTCCTCCGTAACTGTCTCTGATGCTTGCTATTATGGGTTTCGACCAACAAGACCAACATATTAGTTTACATTTGTGGATTAATGGCATGAGTTCACACCCCTGGAACCATTATATTTAGACAAAAATTAAGCCACAATATCAATATTGAATCATAATATAAGGAGGGGCCACTAGAGTGTCAGTTTGCTAGGATGCTCAACATTTCAAAGTTCAATTCACACTTTTGTTGTATGGTACTTTTTTCTATTCCTTGAAGAGATTCATTCTAATTTCTTTTATATTAATTTCTTGTCTAAGTAGGTAAACAGTCATGAGCATCAGTATTATGTTCTTTTGCGTGTTGTATTCTTACATATGATATTATGTTAGACAGGTATCTCTTTTTCGTAACACTCTTTAGTATTCCCGAACGAGATATTTTACCCGCGATGAAAATGTTTGATCGAGACCGCAATGGGTATGCCCTCCTCATCCTCCTTATAACAAGAAAAAACTGCTCTTTTTGGTGCCTGTATATGGACTCCGGACCAGAATGTCATTGAATTCAAATGCATACTTACTTGGATTGCATAGTAATCTAGCACTTGCTCATTAGTTTGTTGACTGATAATCAAGCTTGCAGAAAGTAGTTTCAATCCATTGCTTATGCTATTAAGGATTTTATTTTGGGAGATTGAGATGTGTTATAATACCAGCATAGATCCATCATAAACCTGGATCTATTAAGCATAGACAGGGAACAAGAAAAAAATTCCACCTCAAGAAATTGAATCTCTTTCTGGGCTTAATAAATCTGTTTAAGACGGATCGATGATGATTTTAAATTTTTTTATTTTGTGAACCAAGAATTTTTTAATTAATCTTTTTATTTTCAGAATGGTTTAAGTTTTAACATGCTGCCCTCGATATTGTTGAATGTCTAATGAGTTCTTGCTATTTAGGTCACCAGTTCATGCTTTTGAATTGGTTGTTGTTTATTTCTGGATAAACTTCCTATCTAGTCTGCTTTCCTGAGGGGTCAGTGGTATCATGATATTCTCCTTGTCAGTGGGATTCTATTGTCGTAATGGAAAAAAATAGATGTAATTACATAAGAATGTAGGGTTGAATTTTTTTAGCCATACCATAAAACTGCGCAAACATGTATTGAGAAAATAAAGAAGCACCTCTTATGCCCTTGTAAAGAGAAGATTAACCATTGATGTAGGAATAAGCAGAACTCTGTGAACAAGCCCGTGAACTCCGTGAATAAGCATGAGTGAAGAGGAAGTCACATGCTCGTAAAAAAAAACCTAAACAAGGTAGCAGAAGCATCAAAGTGTTAACAATTGCAGTGACTTTCTTTGGATGAGTCCTAGGAAAGAGCAAATATCACATAGGTTGGATGTGATTATTATAACTTAAAAACCCAAACACATTTTTCTAGGATTCCTGAATTCAATGACTACCAGGCAATATCGGTTACAAATGATATAGGAGTCTGGTGATAATTACATGGAAAGAGGAGGAAGTCAGCTGCACGGAAAGGAAATCTGAAAACCTAAACAGTAAAGCTACATACAAGGTTCAATTAAAGAATATATACCGATTGAAAATCAAAATCATCGTGAAAAGATTTGCTCCAATGAAATAAGACTTAAAAAAAAACAACATAGAGAGCTCAAAGGCCACAGACAAAATTCAAATATGGCATAACCCCGACATTATATCTCAAAAGAAAAGCAATAAAAAAGTTAAAGCCAATACTCTGCAGCTATCATTAGAGCGAATCGACTGTTCAATTTCAAGTTCTTGACCTGGCACTCTGGGACTTTATTGACACTGTCCCTCCATGAAAGAGTTGGCCCCATCGACCCTTACTGCATCGGGGTCGATGGGGAAAACTCCATGGGTTTCACTTCCAGCAATTTAACGCCCCCCCGCAGAAACTTTTGCGCTTCATCCAACAAATTCACAGGTTTATAGTAAAATGTAATTGTGAATGTGGTGTTAGGTGCATATTTTTTTGAAGATGTCATTGTCGATGAACACTAATGTTTATTTGTATTGCAAAACTATCATATCCATTTTATTATTGGTTATATGTTGTACAGGATGGCAGCTCAGGTTATGGAGGAACTTCATGGATATGATTTCAAGTGAGCTACCCATGGTTTCCTTTTACATTCATATGTTTCCTGCAAGGTTTATACTTAGCTAAATGATTGTTTTGTTTATTGGATTCCAGGTTATGTTTTACCATGAGAAAATCATAAATGTCAATGTCAATTTGGAAGTACTTAAATTGGTAACGAATAGCCTTCTGCAGAGGAATAATGGAAGGAATCAAATCTCAAGTTTGTAAAACATACTGTAAAGGGGAACAAAAAACACCCTAGCACTCTTTTTAATTGAGATACAAAATTCTGATTTTATGATTATGTGGGTCTCTAGAAGAAATCATCTAATTTTCATCGTTCTAATTTCTAGCTCAACATCTGCCTATTGATTTCTCGTTTGGTGTATGGAGGACTTGGTTGAAAAGATTGGAGTTCCAAGTCTGAAGACAGGTGATGAAAGTGACATTGTCAATGGTGGCTCAATGAAATTACGTGAGTGTTTATGCCCATGATCTTCTCTAATAAGATATTTCGTATCTAAAATTCTTGTTTTTTTATAGCAATGCAGTGTATAATGGAGTTATATCTACTAATGGTTTAGCCTCATCTTTAGAGCTTTTTTTAATCTTTATAGGTAACTGTGATGGATATATAGGCCATTGTTGTAAAAAAGGGCCATCCTCATTGGAGTGATGGATCGATATAATGTGTCATGGTTTTCTTTATGATCCCACTTTATCACATATTTATGAAATAAGCTCTATGCATCATTAGTTTTTTTTGGATATTTCCAATTTGGTTTTAGCATGTTTGTAGTGCTTTCTAACCATAGTAAACATGTATGTGTAGAGAGTCACTATGTTTTAATTAATACCTATAAAGGAATGCCAAGTTATTATAATCGAATAAGTAATAGTGAAAGGGTGTTTTTATGCAAAAGTAGTAGTATATAATGTGTGTTAACCTATGCAAGTAGTATGGTGTGTACATGCTTTTTGCAACATCTCTTCATTGAAGTTTGATTACATTTTTGCTCGTACTTGAAGAATTTAGTATTATTAAATGCCACAATACAAAGCAGATTAGATTTTATTTAGTATTACCATTTAGTATTAGGGTTAGATTAAAAGAAATATTTCAAAAAACCAAAATTAAGAGTTTTTTTGTGTCCATGAACTCACACGCGTTGAAATAGAAAAATTGTTCGGTTCAGGTAAGGATTCAACTAGTTTTAGTTGGGTTGACTCCTTCGGTATCGAACTAGCCACTTGATCTTGGCTTGGTTCAAGGTCAACTTGGTTAAATTGATCAAGTGGATTGGATTATATTTAGTTTTACCATTTAGGGTTAGGGTTAGATTAAAAATATTAAAAAAACCAAAAATAATATTTTTTTAGTCCAAAAACTCACACACATCGAGACATGCAACTTGGTTGGTTCAGGTTAGGATTCAACCAAGTTCAGTTGAGTTGATTGGTTGGGTACCGAACTGGTCACTTGATCCGATATGCAGGCTAGCTATGCTCGGTTCAAGGTTAACTTGGTCAACTTGACCGAGTTCGAGTCCGAGTTGACCGGATTTCAAAACAGGGATCCTAAAAGGGCTGGAAATCAACTTAAATGGGAGTAAAGGGGGGAAATGTTGATGCATTTCCTTCTGACAAATGGGAAACTAGGGCACCTTTCCCCAATTTATACAACTCTTATATGGTAACTAATCCTTAATACAAGGGACTAGGATTTTCTAGGGAAGTTTTTCACAATGTTTTGGAATTAGGTGGGTGAGCTACATATCCCATATTTTTGTCAATCTCCTTGTCCAATTAGAGGATCCACCAAGGAAGCAACAAAAAATAAAATTCCTCTTGTAAAACATATCTACTTTTCCTCAAAGAAAATAGTGCTTCCACTTCTCTAGGTATTACTAAGATTAGACATCATACGTTGGATTTAAAAAATATATATTATTGCCTTGTTAGGCTGTATAGCTCGCTTTTAAGAGGTACACATGGACGTTTTTGTTTTGACTTTGATCATTGTAAGCATGATATGGTCTTTTGCATTGCTTTTAGAACAATTACATTTTAGAAACGTGTTTTATTGTATATTCAAGTATGAAGTATGGAAAATGTCACCTCACCAACACTTAGGGAAAGACTCGTTGTTTTCCTCAAATTTATAGTCAGATTTCAGGAGATGTATGCATCCATGGCTCCAACCAGGGTCATATTATTTTCTCATTCCTATTTGACGTTTTAGAAAATATATCTCATTTTAAATTTTGAAGCTTTCCCATATATTGAAATATAAGGGTTTTCTAGCTTTCCATTCATTGAGATATAAATTGGTCAAACTCAAAAAAAGTTTTAAGGTATTAATTTGTGGATACATCATACATGCAATACTAATTCAAGAGTCAAAGTTTTGATAGTGGATAAGGTGGTAATTTTTTACTTTGTTAGAAAGTTATTTTAAATCTTATTCATAGCTTATTCTTTGCAGACCAAAATACAAGGGCTTTCAATGTGGTTGCAATTATTCGTAATTCATGTGTAGGGGAATATGCATTTGGTTTTATCACATCATCACTTGTCATTCGGGTACTTGTTTATGCTCTAGAAACTAAATATCCTTGAAGTTGAATTAATGCCAAGTATTCTGCACAGACATTAAAATTGAGTGACAGATGGAAATGTCTATTGGACATTTGCAAATTGATATCTATTTGTAGATGACTATTGACATCATAAAATGCAATAAAACTACATGATTATTTGTAAACATGTAGTGTCTTTTGCAATGATTATAATTTAACTATTATTTCAATTTGTATTGAAGGAAGTTCTTATTTTTCTCCATTTGTCATATGCAGGTCGAGAGTGGAGATGAAGAACTCTGCACTGTCCGTGTTCCCACGAATCATCTCTATCTTGGTGACATTTTCCTCGTTAACTCTAAAGATATCATCCGACCAAACTTGTTTGTTCATGAAGGCATAGGTTGGCAGACACACATTTTCCTCTCATTATTTTTCATTGTGCATGGTGTATATGTTTGCAATGTATATTTCATTCTATTTTGGACTTTGTTCCATATATGTAGGGATGATACTTTATCCTTTTCCTTTAACTATCCAAAACATGTTCTTATTGACATGTTGTTTTATGTTGTAGTTGTTGCTAAATGATTTGTCCATCCTAACTTCACTCGGAATATGTGCTGACCTTATATCCAAACTTCACTAGAGATATCTGTCGCGACTTTATATATTGTGCATCTATAACAATGGGAAGTAATCATAGGAGGAAAGAGAAGATTAATAGTGTAGTATCGTATCCCAATACATGGATATGTTACTAAAATAGTTATACTTGCAATTATTGTAGTCATCACGTAGATAACAACCACAAGCCAAAGAAGGCACATGGGACATGACACTAAAATGACCGGTGATACTAATGTATGGTAAGCGAGGATGCTAACACATCAATCTAGAGATTTGCACTTCAAAGCGAGCTTATATATTGGAATATATTTTGGCGTTGATAATTCCCAAGTTCAAATCCTATTAATGACATGTTTGAATCCACATCGATGTGCATGGTTTTTATAACTTGCTGGATTATATCTTATGAACTTATACAATCTGTCCTCCGTTTCTGGCGATTAGATACTGAAAGGCATGTATTGATATTTTTTACTATTATAGAGGACTCTATAAGTTAGGTTCTCAAGTTCTTAAAGGGTTCTAGCTCAAGGGAAGAGCATCTGTCTTACAAGCAGGAGGTTGGTGGTTCAATTCCTCCATACCCTAATGATATTGAAATATCGGTTAAAAACGACTAAATTAGTGACAAAAAATTAGAGATAAATGACCAAGTAAAACGACCAAAATTCACATATAAAATGACTAAAAAATCTAAATTAGCGACAAAAAAATGAGAGATAAATGACAAAACAAAGACAAAAATTCATATATAAATCACCAAATGACAGTTTTGGTGGCTAATTTCCGGTGCAAATTTGGAAGCGAAAATTGGCACATATTTGGAAGTAAAATGTGGTGCAAAATGGGATGCTAAAGTGGTAGCACTAATGGATGCAATATTGGATGTTTATTTGGATGAAAATATGGTGCTAACGGTGATGTCATTTAGGAATCAAAAGTAGATTCCCTCTAGGAAGCAAAATAGGACGTTTTTAAAGAAGAAAAAGGGGATGCCCTCTAGGAAGCAAAATAGGATGTTAGTTAGGAAGGAAACCTCGACGTTGTTTAGGAAGCAAAGTTGGACGTTATTTTGGAAGCAAAAATCAAGCACTATTTTGGACGTCATAAAGGATGCTATTTAGGATGGAAAAAATGATGTTTTTTGAGACGCTTTAAGTTTTATCCATGACGCGTCCCATTTAGCATCTAGTTTAAACACTCAATGTAGAAAAAATTTACACTAAAAAGGGACGCTAAATGGGACGCTAATTCAGAGTTTTGTTGTACTGGAAGGAATTACTAGTAGTTAGAGAGGATAAAGTTCAAGAAGCCTTGGATAAATGAGGGGTCCAATGGTCAAGTGTGGCCACTTATTCAGAAAATAACAATTTTATGTGCAATAAGATTATAGGTAAGGCTTTGAATAGAATGTTCGAAACTTTATTTGAAGATATTGTGTTCATCGCATACTTTCCTCTTTTGAATAGTCTATGTAAAAAGGTCTACGTCCATGAGAAGCTTACTACTGTCTGATGCGATTGCAACCTTGGTATCTCGTGGGGAATAGTCTTGTTCAGACTCATCGGTGATTTTCGTTATAAAATTTCATGGATAGAGGTGATGAGGAAATCAACAAGGAAACAAACTCACTCACCTTCCAAGAGTGACGTAGGAGAGAGAGGAATTCACCTCATGCTACCATTGGAACAGTCCAATTACTTTTCAAGAGTAAATTAAAAAGGATGAGGTCTAGGTTGAACAAAAACATGAGCTAATGGAAGAGGATAATATAAGACTTTGAATAGAAGATTGGATTCCAATCTGAGGAAAAGATACGCAAGGTATTTCCAGACGGTATGGTTGTCTTAGCAGTTGAAATCTATACATGGGAAGGAAGAATTACATTTGTGGGAAGGGCACAAAGAAATTCTTCTTCATATGGATGAGCTTTGGGAGCCCATCAAAAGATTAATCACATTGCTAAGGCTATTGAAGGGTTTAACTTTGCAAAGAAAACATCTAAAGCTGACGACAATCCTCCTAATTAAATCAAAATTAAATTTCCTATGCCAGCTATGGCAAACAATATTTACGGAAAGCAAGTTTTAGCTAACAAAATCAAAATTAAATTTCCCATGAAAGCTATGACAAACTACTAGGAAAAATGAGTCCTTAGTCAAATTAAATTTCCAATGCAAATCTTAACAAAAGTGAAAAAAAATTGAAATAGAAAGATTGAAATAGAAAAATTCAATGTAAACAGGTTCCTTAGTATTATCAACAGGGTATGAATCAACTGAATCTGCAACTTATTCTCCAACTAAGTAAATGAGGTTAATGGGTACTATTTAAATATTTTCTACTAGTGATGCTTTCGCCCCTTCAAATTGAACTAAATAATATCCATTTCACTTAGGTGCCTTTACCTTTGCTCTACTGGGCTATGTTCCTTACTTTACCACCACTCCTGCTTCTATCTTATATGGTAATGTATAATCAACTTAAGACATCCTATTAGAGAAAAATTCACTTCTATGGTAAGTCATATTAAATTGAGGACCTTGTATAGTTGCATAATATAATAAAAAATGATAAGCTTAATAACAATACACCTCTTCTTGGTAGACAAGGTCAACGAGTGTTGATCCCACTTCCTCCTACGGAATGATCTGTATTTGGATATGTTGGAATGAGATATCCAATTCATGGCCCCAGACCAATATCTGAGGGATTTGGCTCTATAACTGGAGAGGATATAGGCTATGGAGCTGGAAAGCATATAGGGAAAGGTGCCACCTTATTATCTGATGCCCATACCATCCTAGCTTCCCTTGTATTTGATGCTTCTACCCTCCCAGGTGATTCAAAATTGGATCCACTAGCACTCGAACTGCCTAGGATACGGGATCTCGACCTTTCTCTATCCATGATGCTGCAGGAAACCTGTAACTAGATTTGGAACCCCTTAGGAAAGGATCCTGGGACTATTACTGGGACTGGCTATGCTGCTATATCAACTTCCCAAACATCTGCTTATTCCTCCGTAACTGGCTCTGATGCTTTCTATTATGGGTTTCGACCAACAAGACCAACATATTAATTTACATTTGTGGATTAATGGCATGAGTTCATGCCCCTAGAACCATTATATTCAGACAAAAATTAAGCCACAATATCAATATTGAATCATAATATAAGGAGGGGCCACTAGAGTGTCAGTCTGCTAGGATGCTCAACATTTCAAAGTTCAATTCACACTTTTGTTGTATGGTACTTTTTTCTATTCCTCGAAGAGATTCATTGTATGAATAGTTTAAGAGATAAAAACCTAAAATACAAAGAATGTTCATGACATAAATACCAACTGATTGTTTTCATAAAGTTCATTGTCACTGTGCACTGTGCAGAAGTTTTTGATTACAGAGTTGTGCAATGGAGAAAAGTGGCCTAGCCTTCGTTGTTGTGTTAGTACTGATATCGTTAAATTCATGCCAACCACAAATGATAGCAGCAGAATGTGGAGAAGGAGACCGTGCTGCCTTGTTAGATTTCAATGTAACCATTGTGAAGGATCCGAGCGGAGCTCTTAAATCATGGACGGCCACGGCCAAGGATTGCTGCAAATGGAAAGGTGTCTCATGCGATAGCAATAGCGGTCGAGTGGTAAGTATGAATCTTGATGCTGATCCGCTGAACCAAGGAAACAGTGTGTACGTGAGTGGAACTATATCAGAATCCATCAGGAACCTCTCTTCTCTCCACACCTTTATTCTTGTGAGCTGGAAAAATACAGGTGGAGTAACTCCATCTTCTCTTTCTCTCCTTTCAGCCTTAACCACTCTTTCTCTTGATGACAACAGACTCACCGGTTACATTCCTTTCAACATCGCCCAACTTGTCAGTCTATAGTCTCTGTCTCTCTCCGGAAACCTACTTACCGGTCCTATTCCTAAATACTGCCAGTCTCTGTCTGGTAGGATTAACTAGAATTTGAACAGATTCTTTGGTTGGATCAACTGCTTATGCATCTATAACTATTTCTACTAGTTCTTGCTTCCAAGCTATAAGTTTATGCTCATGATTATATGCTACTGAAACTATTGGTGGTGGAACTGGTTTCGACCAACAAGACCAACATATTAGTTTACATTTGTGGATTAATGGCATGAGTTCATACCCCTGGAACCATTATATTCAGACAAAAATTAAGCCACAATATCAATATTGAATCATAATATAAGGAGGGGCCACTAGAGTGTCAGTTTGCTAGGATGCTCAACATTTCAAAGTTCAATTCACACTTTTGTTGTATGGTACTTTTTTCTATTCCTCGAAGAGATTCATTGTAATTTCTTTTATATTAATTTCTTGTCTAAGTAGGTAAACAGTCATGAGCATCAGTATTATGTTCTTTTGCGTGTTGTATTCTTACATATGATATTATGTTAGACAGGTATGTCTTTTTTGTAACACTCTTTAGTATTCCCGAACCAGATATTTTACCCACGATGAAAATGTTTGATCGGGACCGCAATGGGTATGCCCTCCTCATCCTCCTTATAAGAAGAAAAAATTGCTCTTTTTGCTTCTTGTATATGGACTCTGGACCAGAATGTCATTGAATTCAAATGCATACTTACTTGGATTGCATAGTAATCTAGCACTTGCTCATTAGTTTGTTGACTGATAATCAAGCTTGCAGAAAGTAGTTTCAATCCATTGCTTATGCTATTAAGGATTTTATTTTGGGAGATTGAGATGTGTTATAATACCAGCATAGATCCATCATAAACCTGGATCTATTAAGCATAGACAAGGAACAAGAAAAAAATTCCACCTCAAGAAATTGAATCTCTTTCTGGGCTTAATAAATCTGTTTAAGATGGATCAATGATGATTTTAATTTTTTAAATTTTGTGAACCAAGAATTTTTTAATTAATTTTTTTATTTTCAGAATGGTTTAAGTTTTAACATGCTGCCCCCGATATTGTTGAATGTCTAATGAGTTCTTGCTGTTTAGTTTACCAGTTCATGCTTTTGAATTGGTTGTTGTTTATTTCTGGATAAACTGCCTATCTAGTCTGCTTTCCTGAGGGGTCAGTGGTATCATGATATTCTCCTTGTCGGTGGGATTCTATTGTCATAATGGAAAAAAATAGATGTAATTACATAAAGATGTAGGGTTGAATTTTTTTAGCCATACCATAAAACTGCGCAAACATGTATTGAGAAAATAAAGAAGCACCTCTTATGCCCTTGTAAAGAGCAGATTAACCATTGATGTAGGAATAAGCAGAACTTCGTGAACAAGCTAGTGACATTTTCAAAGAATACAGAGAAAACACCTGGGAAATACCAAAAAATTGATGAATGCAACATCCTCAGCATGAATAGGTTGACGAGTGTACTAAGCTCATACTTATTTTATGATGGAAGTCAATAAGATGTAAAATTGATGAATTTAATTTTGTAGAAGAAATATAAAACATTTGGTTCAAAAGACTGTATATGTAAGCTATAAATTTCGGCTCCAAAATTAAAAATAGATTTTATTTTATTAACCCTTGAAACTACAAAATAAATGCAAAATCAGCTTCAAATGCACCTGTTTTTGGAGTTCCCTTTTTTCGACTTGGTCAACTTGACCGAGTTCGAGTCCGAGTTGACCGGTTTTCAAAACAGGAATCCTAAAAGGGCTGGAAATCAACTTAAATGGGACTAAAGGGGGGAAATGTGGATGCATTTCCTTTTGACAAATGGGAAACAAGGGCACCTTTCCCCAATTTATACAACTCTTATATGGTAACTAATCCTTAATACAAGGGACTAGGCTTTTCTAGGGAAGTTTTTCACAATGTTTTGGAATTAGGTGGGTGAGCTACATATCCCATATTTTTGTCAATCTACTTGTCCAATTAGAGGATCCACCAAGGAAGCAACAAAAAATAAAATGCCTCTTGTAAAACATATCTACTTTGCCTCAAAGAAAATAGTGCTTCCACTTCGCTAGGTATTACTAAGATTAGACATCATACATTGGATTTAAAAAAATATAGTATTGCCTTGTTAGGTTGTATAGCTCGCTTTTAAGAGGTACACATGGAAGTTTTTGTTTTGACTTTGATCATTGTAAGCATGATATGTTCTTTTGCATTGCTTTTAGAGCAATTACATTTTAGATACGTGTTTTATTGTATATTCAAGTATGAATTATGGAAAATGTCACCTCACCAACACTTAGGGAAAGACTCGTTGTTTTCCTCAAATTTATAGTCAGATTTCAAGAGATGTATGCATCCATGGCTCCAAAACAGGGTCATATTATTTTCTCATTCCTATTTGATGTTTTAGAAAATATATCTCATTTTAAATTTTGAAGCTTTCCATTCATTGAGATATAAATTGGTCAAACTCAACAAAAGTTTTAAGGTATTAATTTGTGGATACATCATACATGCAATACTAATTCAAGAGTCAAAGTTTTGATAGTGGATACGGTGGTAATTTTTTACTTTGTTAGCAAGTTATTTTAAATCGTATTCATAGCTTATTCTTTGGAGACCAACACACAATGGCTTTCAATGTGGTTGCAATTATTCGTAATTCACGTGTAGGGGAATATGCATTTGGTTTTATCACATCATCACTTGTCATTCGGGTACTTGTTTATGCTCTAGAGACTAGATATCCTTGAAGTTGAATTAATGCCAAGTATTCTACACAGACATTAAAATTGAGTGACAGAAGGAAATGTCTATTGGATATTTGCAAATTGATATCTATTTGTAGATGACTATTGACATCATAAAATGCAATAAAACTACATGTTTATTTGTAAACATGCAGTGTCTTTTGCAATGATTATAATTTAACTATTATTTCAATTTGTATTGAAGGAATTTTTTATTTTTCTCCATTTGTCATATGCAGGTCAAGAGTGGAGATGAAGAACTCTGCACTGTCTGTGTTCCCATGAATCATCTCTATCTTGGTGACATTTTCCTTGTTAACTCTAAAGATATCTTCTGACCAAACTTGTTTGTTCATGAAGGCATAGGTTGGCAGACACACATTTTCCTCTCATTATTTTTCATTATGCATGGTGTATATGTTTCCAATGTATATTTCATTCTATTTTGGACTTTGTTCCATATATGTAGGGATGATACTTTATCCTTTTCCTTTAACTATCCAAAACATGTTCTTATTGACATGTTTTCTTATGTTCTAGTTGCTTCTAAATGATTTGTCCATCCTAACTTCACTCGGAATATGTGCTCACCTTATATCCAAACTTCACTAGAGATATCTGTCGCGACTTTATATATTGTGCATCTATAACAATGGGAAGTAATCATAGGAGGAAAGAGAAGATTAATAGTGTAGTATCGTATCCCAATACATGGATATGCTACTAAAATAGTTATACTTGCAAATATTGTAGTCATCACGTAGATAACAACCACAAGCCAAAGAAGGCACACGGGACATGACACTAAAATGATCGGTGATACTAATGTATGGTAAGTGAGGATGCTAACACATCAATCTAGAGATTTTCACTTCAAAGCAAGCTTGTATATTGGAAAATATTTTGGCGTTGATAATTCCCAAGTTCAAATCCTATTAATGACATGTTTGAATCCACATCTATGTGCATGGTTTTCATAACTTGCTGGATTATATCTTATGAACTTATACAATCTATCCTCTATTTCTGGCGATTAGATACTGAAAGGCATGTATTGATATTTTTTACTATTATAGAGGACTCTATAAGTTAGGTTCTCAAGTTCTTAAAGGGTGCTAGCTCAAGGGAAGAGTGTCTGTCTTGCAAGCAGGAGGTTGGTGGTTCGATTCCTCCATGCCCTAATGATATTGAAATATCGGTTAAAAACGACTAAATTAGTGACAAAAAATTAGAGATAAATGACCAAGTAAAACAACCAAAATTCACATATAAAATGACTAAAAAAAACTAAATTAGCGACAAGAAAATGAGAGATAAATGACAAAACAAAGACCAAAATTCATATATAAATCACCAAATGATAGTTTTGGTTTCTAATTTCCGGTGCAAATTTGGAAGCGAAAATTGGCACATATTTGGAAGTAAAATGTGGTGCAAAATAAGATGCTAAAGTGGTAGCACTAATGGATGCAATATTGGATGTTTATTTGGATGCAAATATGGTGCTAACGGGGATGTCATTTAGGAATCAAAAGCGGATGCCCTCTAGGAAGCAAAATAGGACATTTTTTAAGAAGCAAAAGGGGATGCCCTCTAGGAAGCAAAATATGACGTTAGTTAGGAAGGAAACCTCGACGTTGTTTAGGAAGCAAAGTTGGACATTATTTTGGAAGCAAAAAACAAGCGCTATTTTGGATGTCATAAAGGATGCTATTTAGGATGCAAAAAATGACGTTTTTTGAGATGCTTTAAGTTTTATCCATGACGCGTCCCATTTAGCGTCTAGTTTAAACACTCAATGTAGAAAAAATTTACACTAAAAAGGGACGCTAAATGGGATGCTAATTCCAAGTTTTGTTGTACTGGAAGGAATTACTGGTAGCTAGAGAGGATAAAGTTCAAGAAGCCTTGGATAAATGAGGGGTCCAATGGTCAAGTGTGGCCACCTATTCAGAAAATAACAATTTTATGTGCAATAAGATTATAGGTAAGGCTTTGAATAGAACGTTGGAAACTTTATTTGAAGATATTGTGTTCATCACATACTTTCCTCTTTTGAATAGTCTATGTAAAAAGTTCTACGTCCATGAGAATCCTACTACTATCTGATGCGATTGCAACCTTGGTATCTCGTGGGGAATCGTCTTGTTCAGACTCATCGGTGATTTTCGTTATAAAAGTTCATGGATAGAGGTGTTGAGGAAATCAACAGGGAAACAAACTAACTCACCTTCCAAGAGTGACATAGGAGAGAGAGGAATTCACCTCATGCTACCATTGGAACAGTCCAATTACTTTTCAAGAGTAACTTAAAAAGGATGAGGTCTAGGTTGAACAAAAACATGAGCTAATGGAAGAGGATAATATAAGACTTTGAATACAAGATTGGATTCCAATCTGAGGAAAATATACGCAAGGTATTTCCAGATGGTATGGTTCTATTAGCAGTTGAAATCTGTACATGGGAAGGAAGAATTACATTTGTGGGAAGGGCACAAAGAAATTCTTCTTCATATGGACGAGCTTTGGGAGCCCATCAAAAGATTAATCACATTGCTAAGGCTATTGCAGGGTTTGAATTTGCAAAGAAAACAACTAAAGCTGACGACAATCCTCCTAATTAAATCAAAATTAAATTTCCTATGCCAGCTGTGGCAAACCATAATTACGGAAAGCAAGTTTTAGCTAACAAAATCAAAATTAAATTTCCCATGAAAGCTACGACAAACTACTAGGAAAAATAAGTCGTTAGTCAAATTAAATTTCCAATGCAACTATTAACAAAAGCGAAAAAAAATTGAAATAGAAAAATTGAAATAGAAAAATTCAATGTAAACAGGTTTCTTAGTATTATCAACAAGGTATGAATCAACTGAATCTGCAACTTATTTTCCAACTAAGTAAATGAGGTTAATGGGTTCTATTTAAATAGGTTCTACTAGTGATGCTTTCGCCCCGTCAAATTGAACTAGATAATCTCCATTTCGCTCAGGTGCCTTTCCCTTCGCTCTATTGGACTATGTTCCTTACTTTACCACCACTCCTGCTTCTATCTTACATGTTAATGTATAATCAACTTAAGACATCCGATTAGTGAAAAAGTCACTTCGATAGTAAGTCATATTAAACTGAGGACCTTGTATCGTTGCATAATACAATCAACAATGGTAATCTTAATAACAATACACTGCTTGTTGGTAGACAAGATCAACCAGTGTTGATCCCACTTCCTCCTATGGAATGATCTGTATTTGGATCTGTTGGAATGGGATATCCAATTCATGGCCCCGGACCAATATCTGCGGGATTTGGCTCTATAACTGGAGAGGATATAGGCTATGTAGCTGGAAAGCATCTAGGGAAAGGTGCCACCTTATTATCTAATTCCCATACCATCTTAGCTTCCCCTGTATTTGATGCTTCTACCCTCCCTGGTGATTCAAAATTGGATCCACTAGCACTCGAACTGCCTAGGATATGGGATCTCGACCTTTTTTTATCCGTGATGCTACAGGAAACCTGTAATAGGATTTGGAACCCCTTAGGAAGGGATCCTGGGACTATTACTGGGACTGGTTATGCTGCTATATCAGCTTCCTGAACATCTGCTTATTCCTCCGTAACTGGCTCTGATGCTTGCTATTATGGGTTTCGACCAACAAGACCAACATATTAGTTTACATTTGTGGATTAATGGCATGAGTTCATGCCCCTGGAAACATTATATTCATACAAAAATTAAGCCACAATATCAATATTGAATCATAATATAAGGAGGGGCCACTAGAGTGTCAGTTTGCTAGGATGCTCAACATTTCAAAGTTCAATTCACACTTTTGTTGTATGGTAATTTTTTCTATCCCTCGAAGAGATTCATTGTATGAATAGTTTAAGAGATAAAAACCTAAAATACAAAGAATGTTCGTGATATAAATACGAACTGATTGTTTTCATAAAGTTCATTCTCTCTGTGCACTGTGCAGAAGTTTTTTATTACAGAGTTGTGCAATGGAGAAAAGTGGCCTAGCCTTCGTTGTTGTGTTAGTACTGATATCGTTAAACTCATGACGACCACAAATGATAGCAGCAGAATGTGGAGAAGGCGACCGTGTTTCCTTGTTAGATTTCGAAGCCACCATTGTGAAGGATCCGAGCGGAGCTCTTAAATCATGGACGGCCACGGCCAAGGATTGCTGCAAATGGAAAGGTGTCTCGTCCGATAGCAATAGCGGTCGAGTGGTAAGTATGAATCTTGATTCTGATCCACTGAACCAAGGAAACAGTGTGTACGTGAGTGGAACTATATCAGAATCCATTAGGAACCTCTCTTCTCTCCACACCTTTTTTCTTGTGAGCTGGAAAAATATAGGTGGAGTAATTCCATCTTCTCTTTATCGCCTTTCAGCCTTAACCACTCTTTCTCTTGATGACAACAGACTCACCGGTTCCATTCCTTCTGACATCGGCCAACTTGTCATTCTATAGTCTCTGTCTCTCTCCGGAAACCTGCTTACTGGTCCTATTCCTAAATCCTGCCAGTCTCTGTCTGGTAGGATTAACTAGAATTTGAACAGATTCTTTGGTTGGATCAACTGTTTATGCATCTATAACATTTTCTACTAGTTCTTGCTTCCAAGATATAAGTTTATGCTCATGATTATATGCTACTGAAACTATTGGTGGTGGAACTGTATTCGTTATTAAATCCTTTTATAAACTCTTGATTCAATGTAAACAGGTTCCTTAGTATTATCAACAGGGTATGAATCAACTGAATCTGCAACTTATTCTCCAACTAAGTAAATGAGGTTAATGGGTGCTATTTAAATAGGTTCTACTAGTGATGCTTCCGCCCCGTCAAATTGAACTAGATAATCTCCATTTCACTCAGGTGATTTTACCTTCGCTCTACTGGGCTATGTTCCTTACTTTACCACCACTCCTGCTTCTGTCTTATATGTTAATGTATAATAAACTTAAGACATCCGATTAGTGAAAAAGTCATTTCGATAGTAAGTCATATTAAACTGAGGACCTTGTATAGTTGCATAATACAATAATAAATGATAAGCTTAATAACAATACACTGCTTCTTGGTAGACAAGATCAACCAGTGTTGATCCCACTTCCTCCTATGGAATGATCTATATTTGGATCTTTTGGAACGGGATATCCAATTCATGGCCTCAGACCAATATATGAGGGATTTGGCTCTATAACTGGAGAGGATATAGGCTATGGAGCTGGAAAGCATCTAGGGCAAGGTGCCACCTTATTATCTGATGCCCATACCATCCTAGATTCCCCTATATTTTATGCTTCTACCTTCCCTGGTGATTCAAAATTGGATCCACTAGCACTCGAACTGCCTAGGATACGAGATGTCGACCTTTCTCTATCCGTGATGCTGCAGGAAACCCGTAACTAGATTTGGAACCCCTTAGGAAGGGATCCTGGGACTATTACCGGGACTGGCTATACTGCTATATCAGCTTCCCAAACATCTGCTTATTCCTCCGTAACTGGCTCTGATGCTTGCTATTATGGGTTTTGACCAACAAGACCAACATATTAGTTTACATTTGTGGATTAATGGCATGAGTTCATACCCCTGGAACCATTATATTTAGACAAAAATTAAGCCACAATATCAATATTGAATCATAAGATAAGGAGGGGCCACTAGAGTGTCAGTTTGCTAGGATGCTCAACATTTCAAAGTTCAATTCACACTTTTCTTGTATGGTACTTTTTTCTATTCCTCGAAGAGATTCATTGTAATTTATTTTATATTAATTTCTTGTCTAAGTAGGTAAACAGTCATGAGCATTAGTATTATGTTCTTTTGCGTGTTGTATTCTTACATATGATATTATGTTAGATAGGTATGTCTTTTTCGTAACACTCTTTAGTATTCCCGAACCAGATATTTTACCCGCGATGAAAATGTTTGATCGGGACCACAATGGGTATGCCCTCCTCATCCTCCTTATAACAAGAAAAAACTGCTCTTTTTGTTGCCTGTATATGGACTCCGGACCAGAATGTCATTGAATTCAAATGTATACTTACTTGGATAACATAGTAATCTAGCACTTGCTCATTAGTTTGTTGACTGATAATCAAGCTTGCAGAAAGTAGTTTATATCCATTGCTTATGCTATTAAGGATTTTATTTTGGGAGATTGAGATGTGTTATAATACCAGCATAGATCCATCATAAACCTGGATCTATTAAGCATAGACAGGGAACAAGAAAAAAATTCCACCTCAAGAAATTGAATCTCTTTCTGGGCTTAATAAATCTGTTTAAGACGGATCGATGATGATTTTAATTTTTTTTATTCTGTGAACCAAGAATTTTTTAATTAATTTTTTATTTTTAGAATGGTTTAAGTTTTAACATGCTTCCCCTGATATTGTTGAATGTCTAATGAGTTCTTGCTGTTTAGGTCACCAGTTCATGCTTTTGAATTGGTTGTTGTTTATTTCTGGATAAACTGGCTATCTAGTCTGCTTTCCCGAGGGGTCAGTGGTATCATGATATTCTCCTTGTCGGTGGGATTCTATTGTCGTAATGGAAAAAAATAGATGTTATTACATAAGAATGTAGGGTTGAATTTTTTTATCCATACCATAAAACTGCGCAAACATGTATTGAGAAAATAAAGAAGCACCTCTTATGCCCTTGTAAAGAGCATATTAACCATTGATGTAGGAATAAGCAGAACTCCGTGAACAAGCTAGTGACGTTTTCAAAGAATACAGAGAAAACTCCGGGGAAATACCAAAAAATTAATGAATGCAACATCCTCAACATGAATAGGTTGACGAGTGTACTAAACTCATACTTATTTTATGATGGAAGTCAATAAGATGTAAAATTGATGAATTTAATTTTGCTGAAGAAATATAAAACATTTGGTTCAAAAGACTGTATATGTAAGCTATAAATTTCGGCTCCAAAATTAAAAATAGATTTTATTTTATTAACCCTCGAAACTACAAAATAAATGCAAAATCAGCTTCAAATGCACCTATTTTTGGATTTCCCTTTTTGCGATTTTAGAAAGGATTTAGCACCAAGGATTCTTACATCCGTGTTTCATTGAATTAGTTGTTGGGAATGACTGAAGGATGTTTGTTATCATAGGCAGTAAATGTGTGCCCCAAAAACATGAAGCTGCACTGTTTCTCACATATATTTTGAGTTTTTCTCCTTGGGTAAATTGAAAAACAGGTCGGCATCCCTCAATTTACAAGATGCAAAGCTAGTACAGGATCATGTTGTGAAATTAAACAATTTGCCTCTTGACTGACTTAGCTCAGAGGAATGTGCATGCGTGTGACTACAAGGCGATATTAGTAGTGGATAGGTATAAAGATGAATGAACAAGTTTTAACTTTTGGAGGGAACCAAGTATTATTTTGCATGTTATATAAATATTTGTATATGCTGTAAAATTTGATGGAGTATCTAGCATGTAATCCATTCAGTGGGGAGCATAGGGTGATGCTATGGCTTATTTAGTATGCTATTATATTAATTATATCATTATATTGGCAAAAATTATTAGAGTCACTACCAGACATTATTGGTTTCAAACACATAGGACTTGCATGGTAATTGCAGGAGTGAAGAGGAAGTCACATGCTCGTAAAAAAAAACCTAAGAAAGGTAGCAGAAGCATCAAAGTGTTAACAATTGCAGTGACTTTCTTTGGATGAGTCCCAGGAAAGAGAAAATATCACATAGGTTGGATGTGATTATTATAACTTAAAAACCCAAACACATTTTTCTAGGATTCCTGAATTCAATGACTAGCAGGCAATATCGGTTACAAATGATATAGGAGTCTGGTGATAATTACATGGAAAGAGGAGAAAGTCAGCTGCACAGAAAGGAAATCTGAAAACCTAAACAGTAAAGCTACAAACAAGGTTCAATTAAAGAATATATAGCGATTGAAAATCAAACTCATCGTGAAAAGCTTTGCTCCAATGAAATAAGACTTAAAAAAAACAGCATAGAGAGCTCAAAGGCCACAGACAAAATTCAAATATGGCATAACCCCAACATTATATCTCAAAAGAAAACCAATAAAAAAGTTAAAGCCAATACTCTGCAGCTATCATTAGGGCAAATCGACTGTTCAATTTCAAGTTGCTGACCTGGCACTCTGGGACTTTATTGACGCTGTCCCTCCATGAAAGAGTTGGCCCCATCAACCCTTACTGCATCCGGGTCGATGGGGAAAATTCCATGGGCTTCACTTCCAGCAATTTAACGCCCCCCCGCACAAACTTTTGCGCTTCATCCAACAAATTCATAGGTTTATAGTAAAATGTAATTGTGAATGTTGTGTTCGGTGCATATTTTTTTGAAGATGTCTTTGTCGATGAACACTAATGTTTATTTGTATTGCAAAACTATCATATCCTTTTTATTATTGGTTATATGTTGTACAGGATGGCACCTGAGGTTATGGAGGAACTTCATGGATATGATTTCAAGTGAGCTGCCCATGCTTTCCTTTTACATTCGTATGTTTCCTGCAAGGTTAGTTCTTAGCTAAATGATTGTTTTGTTTATCGGATTCCAGGTTATGTTTTACCATGATAAAATCATAAATGTCAAGGTCAATTTTGAAGTACTTAAATTGGTAAGGAAGAGCCTTCTGCAGAGGAATAATGGAAGGAATCAAATCTCAAGTTTGTAAAACATACTGTAAAGGGGAACAAAAAACACCCTAGCACTCTTTTTAATTGAGATACAAAATTCTGATATTATGATTATGTGGGTCTCTAGAAGAAATCATCTAATTTTCATCGTTCTAATTTCTAGCTCAACATCTGCCTATTTATTTCTCATTTGGTGTATGAAGGTCTTGGTTGAAAAGATTGGAGTTCCAAGTCTGAAGACGGGTGATGAAAGTGTCATTGTCAATGGTGGCTCAATGAAATTACGTGAGTGTTTATGCCCATGATCTTCTCTAATAAGATATTTAGTATCTAAAATTCTTGTTTTTTTACAGCAATGCAGTGTATAATGGAGTTATATCTACTAATGGTTTAGCCTCATCTTTAGATTTTTTTAATATTTATAGGTAACTGTGATGGATCTATAGGCCACTGTTGTAAAAAAGGGCCATCCTCATTGGAGTGATGGATCTATGTAATGTGTCATGGTTTTCTTTATGATCCCACTTTATCACATATTTATGAAATAATCTCTATGCGTCATCAATTTTTTTTGGATATTTCCAATTTGGTTTTAGCATGTTTGTAGTGCTTTCTAACCATAGTAAACATGTATGTGTAGAGAGTCACTATGTTTTAATTAATACCTATAAAGGAATGCCAAGTTATTATAATCGAATAAGTAATAGTGAAAGGGTGTTTTTATGCCAAAGTAGTAGTATATAATGTGTGTTAACCTATGCAAGTAGTATGGCATGTACATGCTTTTTGCAACATCTCTTCATTGAAGTTTGATTACATTTTTGCTCGTACTTGAAGAATTTAGTATTATTAAATGCCACAATACAAAGCAGATTCGATTTTATTTAGTATTACCATTTAGTATTAGGGTTAGATTAAGAAATATTTTAAAAAACCAAAATTAAGAGTTTTTTTGTGTCCATGAACTCACACGCGTTGAAATAGAAAAATTGTTCGGTTCATGTAAGGATTCAACTAGTTTTGGTTGAGTTGACTGGTTTAGTATCGAACTAGCCACTTGATCTTGGCTTGGTTCAAGGTCAACTTGGTCAACTTGACAAAGTGGATTAGATTATATATAGTTTTACCATTTAGGGTTAGGGTTAGATTAAGAAATATTAAGAAATCCAAAAATAATATTTTTTTAGTCCACAAACTCACACACGTCGAGAGATGCAACTTGGTCGGTTCAGTTTAGGATTCAACCAAGTTCAATTGAGTTGATTGGTCAGATACCGAACTAGTCACTTGATTCGATGTGCAGGCTAGCTTGACTCGGTTCAAGGTTAACTTGGTCAACTTGACCGAGTTCGAGTCCGAGTTGACCGGTTTTCAAAACAGGGATCCTAGCAGGGCTGGAAATCAACTTAAATGGGAGTAAAGGGGGGAAATGTTGATGCATTTCCTTTTGACAAATGGGAAACTAGGGCACCTTTCCCCAATGTATACAACTCTTATATGGTAACTAATCCTTAATACAAGGGACTAGGCTTTTCTAGGGAAGTTTTTCACAATGTTTTGGAATTAGGTGGGTGAGCTACATATCCCATATTTTTGTCAATCTGCTTGTCCAATTAGAGGATCCACCAAGGAAGCAACAAAAAATAAAATGCCTCTTGTAAAACATATCTACTTTGCCTCAAAGAAAATAGTGCTTCCACTTCTCCAGGTATTACTAAGATTAGACATCATATGTTGGATTTAAAAAAATATAGTATTGCCTTGTTAGGCTGTATGGCTCGCTTTTAAGAGGTACAAATGGAAGTTTTTGTTTTGACTTTGATCATTGTAAGAATGATATGGTCTTTTGCATTGCTTTTAGAACAATTACATTTTAGAAACGTGTTTTATTGTATATTCAAGTATGAAGTATGGAAAATGTCACCTCACCAACACTTAGGGAAAGACTCGTTGTTTTCCTCAAATTTATAGTCAGATTTCAAGAGATGTATGCATTCATGGCTCCAAAACAGGGTCATATTATTTTCTCATTCATATTTGACGTTTTAGAAAATATATCTCATCTTAAATTTTGAAGCTTTCCCATGTATTGAAATATAAGCGTTTTCTAGCTTTCCATTCATTGAGATATAAATTGGTGAAACCCAACAAAAGTTTTAAGGTATTAATTTGTGGATACATCATACATGCAATACTAATTAGAAATTTATTTTAAATCTTATTCATGGCTTATTCTTTGCAGACCAAAACACAAGGGCTTTCAATGTGGTTGCAATTATTCGTAATTCACGTGTAGGGGAATATGCATTTGGTTTTATCACATCATCACTTGTCATTCGGGAACTTGTTTATGCTCTAGAGTCTAGATATCCTTGAAGTTGAATTAATGCCAAGTATTCTACACAGACACTGAAATTGAGTGACAGATGGAAATGTCTATTGGATATTTGCAAATTGATATCTATTTGTAGATGACTATTGACATCATAAAATGAAATTAAACTACATGTTTATTTGTAAACATGCAGTGTCTTTTGCAATGATTATAATTTAACTATTATTTCAATTTGTATTGAAGGAAGTTCTTATTTTTCTCCATTTGTCATATGCAGGTCGAGAGTGGAGATGAAGAAGTTTGCACTGTCTGTGTTCCCACGAATCATCTCTATCTTGGTGACATTTTCCTCGTTAACTCTAAAGATATCATCCAACCAAACTTGTTTGTTCATGAAGGCATAGGTTGGCAGACACACATTTTCCTCTCATTATTTTTCATTGTGCATGATGTATATGTTTCCAATGTATATTTCATTCTATTTTCAACTTTGTTCCATATATGTAGGGATGATACTTTATCCTTTTCCTTTAACTATCCAAAACATGTTCTTATTGACATGTTGTTTTATGTTGTAGTTGCTGCTAAATGATTTGTCCATCCTAACTTCACTTGGAATATGTGCTGACCTTATATCCAAACTTCATTAGAGATATGTGTCGAAACTTTATATATTGTGCATCTATAACAATGGGAAGTAATCATAGGAGGAAAGAGAAGATTAATAGTGTAGTATGGTATCCCAATACATGGATATGCTACTAAAATAGTTATACTTGCAATTATTGTAGTCATCACGTAGATAACAACCACAAGCCAAAGAAGGCACATGGGACATGACACTAAAATGACCGGTGATACTAATGTATGGTAAGCGAGGATGCTAACACATCAATCTAGAGATTTGCACTTCAAAGCGAGCTTGTAGATTGGAAAATATTTTGGCGTTGATAATTCCCAAGTTCAAATCCTATTAATGACATGTTTGAACCCACATCTATGTTCATGGTTTTCATAACTTGCTGGATTATATCTTATGAACTTATACAATCTATCCTTTGTTTCTGGTGATTAGATACTGAAAGGCATGTATTGATATTTTTTACTATTATACAGGACTCTATAAGTGAGGTTCTGAAGTTCGTAAAGGGTGCTAGCTCAAGGGAAGAGCGTCTGCCTTACAAGCAGGAGGTTGGTGGTTCGATTCCTCCGTGCCCTAGTGATATTGAAATATCGGTTAAAAACGACTAAATTAGTGACAAAAAATTAGAGATAAATGACCAAGTAAAATGACCAAAATTCACATATAAAATGACTAAAAAAAACTAAATTAGCAAAAAAAAAATGAGAGATAAACGAAAAAAAAAAGACCAAATTTCACATATAGATCACCAAATGACAGTTTTTGTGGCTAATTTCCGGTGCAAATTTGGAAGCGAAAATTGGCACATATTTGGAAGTAAAATGTGGTGCAAAATGGGATGCTAAAGTCGTAGCACTAATGGATGCAATATTGGATGTTTATTTGGATGCAAATATGTTGCTAACGGGGATGTCATTTAGGAATCAAAAGCGGATGCCCTCTAGGAAGCAAAATAGGACGTTATTTAGGAAGCAAAAGGGGATGCCCTCTAGGAAGAAAAATAGGACGTTATTGAGGAAGGAAACCTCGATGTTGTTTAGGAAGCAAAGATGGACGTTATTTTGGAAGCAAAAAACAAGCGCTATTTTGAACGTCATAAAGGATGCTATTTAGGACGCAAAAATGACGTTTTTTGAGACGCTTTAAGTTTTATCCATGATGCGTCCCATTTATCATCTAGTTTAAACATTTAATGTAGAAAAAATTTACACTAAAAAGGGACGCTAAATGGGACGCTAATTCCAAGTTTTGTTGTACTGGAAGGAATTACTGGTAGTTAGAGAGGATAAAGTTCAAGAAGCCTTGGATAATTGAGTGGTCCAATGGTCAAGTGTGGCCACTTATTCAGAAAATAACAATTTTATGTGCAATAAGATTATAGGTAAGGCTTTGAATAGAACGTTGGAAACTTTATTTGAAGATATTGTGTTCATCACATACTTTCCTCTTTTGAATAGTCTATGTAAAAAGGTCTACGTCCATGAGAAGCCTACTACTGTCTGATGCGATTGCAACCTTGGTATCTCGTGGGGAATAGTCTTGTTTAGACTCATCGGTGATTTTCGTTATAGAATTTCATGGATAGAGGTGTTGAGGAAATCAACAAGGAAACAAACTCACTCACCATCCAAGAGTGACGTAGGAGAGAGAGGAATTCACCTCATGCTACCATTGGAACAATCCAATTACTTTTCAATAGTAAATTAAAAAGGATGAGGTCTAGGTTGAACAAAAACATGAGCTAATGGAAGAGGATAATATAAGACTTTGAATAGAAGATTGGATTCCAATCTGAGGAAAAGATACGCAAGACTTTAGAAGATTGGATTCCAATCTGAGGAAAAGATACGCAAGGTATTTCCAAACGGTATGGTTGTATTAGCAGTTGAAATCTATACATGGGAAGGAAGAATTACATTTGTGGGAAGGGCACAAATAAATTCTTCTTCATATGGACGAGCTTTGGGAGCCCATCAAAAGATTAATCACATTGCTAAGGCTATTGCAGGGTTTGACTTCGCAAAGAAAACAACTAAAGCTGACGACAATCCTCCTAATTAATTCAAAATTAAATTTCCTATGCCAGCTGTGGCAAACCATATTTACGGAAAGCAAGTTTTAGCTAACAAAATCAAAATTAAATTTCCCATGAAAGCTACGGCAAACTACTAGGAAAAATGAGTCCTTAGTGAAATTAAATTTCCAATGCAAATCTTAACAAAAATTTCCAATGCAAATCTTAACAAAAGCGTAAAAAAAAAAAACGCTTTAAAAAAAAGAGAAATGGGTCTAAATAAATTAAAAAAATGATTCGGAACTCTTGATCTAGAGAAATACACCCATGAAGGAATTTTGGAACTAAATCCACCCATGAAGGAATTTTGAAGTTCCAAGCCAACACAAGGCAGTATAACCAGCAGCGTTTGACCTTTCGAGATCTGTGGTTTCCACATATTGTCCTTTGGTGGATAATCGAAGTTGACATCGGTGGGAATTGAAAGAATATTAGTCTTCGTGAATAGTTTAAGAGATAAAAACCTAAAATACAAAGAACGTTCGTGATATAAATACCAACTGATTGTTTTCATAAAGTTCATTCTCACTGTGCACTGTGCAGAAGTTTTTGATTACAGAGTTGTGCAATGGAGAAAAGTGGCCTAGCCTTCGTTGTTGTGTTAGTACTGATATCGTTAAACTCATGCCGACCACAAATGATAGCAGCAGAATGTGGAGAAGGCGACCGTGCTGCCTTGTTAGATTTCAAAGCCGCCATTGTGAAGGATCGGAGCGGAGCTCTTAAATCATGGACGGCCACGGCCAAGGATTGCTGCAAATGGAAAGGTGTCTCGCGCGATAGCAATAGCGGTCGACTGGTAAGTGTGAATCTTGATGCTGATCCGCTGAACCAAGGCAACAGTGTGTACATGAGTGGAACTATATCACAATCCATCGGGAACCTCTCTTCTCTCCACACCTTTATCCTTGTGAGCTGGAAAAATATAGGCGGAGTAATTCCATTTCTCTTTCTTGCCTTTCAGCCTTAACCACTCTTTCTCTTGATGACAACAGATTCACCGGTTCCATTCCTTCTGACATCGACAGTCTACAGTCTCTGTCTCTCTCCGGAAACCTGCTTACCGGTCCTATTCCTGAATCCATCGGAAATATACAGAATCTAACCTCTTTGAACTTGGATTCGAATCCGCTCTCTGGCTCCATTCCTTCAAGCATAGGAAACCTGACTCGGCTGTCCGTGTTGACTCTCAACAGCAATTTGCTCTCGGGTCCCATTCCGGACTCCATGGGAGATCTGGAAAAGCTCACGACATTACATATATCAAACAATTTCCTCACGGGTAAGATTCCTTCCTCGTTAGGAAATATGTCAATGCTTGCGGAGGTCTTGGCAAGTAACAATCGTTTCACCGAAAGCATTCCAGAATCCCTGGGTTTGTTGAGCGCTAATTTTTATAAATTGTATTTGGACCAGAATATGTTGAGAGGATCTATTCCAGAGTCCTTAGTGAAGTTAACATCTCTTTTAACCCTTAATCTAACCCAAAACAAACTCACCGAGAATATTCCCCGTATTCCCATATCCTCCCATCTTGAAACCCTCCATCTGGGAAAAAACAGTCTATCCGGTGAGATACCGGCCTGGTTAGGCGATCTGACAAACCTACGCTCGTTGCAAGCATCATTCAACGATTTCACAGACCAAATACCCAATTTATTTGGAGGGAGTTCAAGCCTTAATTATCTTTTCATTTCAAACAATAGGCTTACTGGTAACATTCCGGAATCGGTTGGTGATATGCCAAACGTGGAATGCCTTGATCTGTCTAGTAATCAACTCAACGGAAGAATTCAGAGAAGATGACCCAACTGAAGGGTATGATGCAGTTAAATATGAGTTTCAATCATCTGTGTGGTATGATTCCACGCGGCAAACCGTTGGACGCATTCCCTGCTTCCGCGTACATCCACAACGATTGTCTCTGCGGCCCGCCTCTAACTCCTCTTTGTGGCACGGTTTGAAGGCATCATGACATTATTTGTAATTGGGATTGTATGACCCAAATGATACCGGTTTTATAACTAAATAACATCGCTTACAGCAGCGTGTTTTACTATTGGAGTTGTTTTGAATGTGTTACGATGTCATTAATGGAGCGGATTTGCACTTGTTGGATGAGTTTAATTTAAACCTATTGTACCATCTACAAAAATTTAAATACATCAAATTATGCTAATGCAATAAAGGAGTACTTTGAATCCTAAATGATTTGAATGCTAATGCAATAAAATAGTACTTTAAAGGAAAACATATTGAATTTCCATCATAGTTTGAGCCATGATATAGGAAGCATATCCAATCAATTAATGAGACTTTTGTTTTTTTATCAATGGCTAAATGGCTCAAGAGGAGTTTTTCTATTATAAAGCTAAACATTGATTTCTTTAACATTTGTGGAAGGTCTTATTGTAGACCCCTCTAAATTTATGCCTTTTTGTATTAAGAATTTGTTAACCTAAATCGGCACGCTATTAATTTATGAGATCATAAAGTGGAGTGCAATAAAAATATGGGAACGTTATGGGCCAATGTTTAGTTTAAGAACTAATGAAGGTTTTCATTTAGGTTTGATCATCTAATTTTTAATTTTGCTGTCATTCCTAATTTAATTTGGTATAGAATCATTTCAAATCTTACGGGAATTTAAATATCAATTTTAACATTCATAAGACAATACCGCATGTGAAATATATACATATTCAGAGGAAAAGGATTCCTTAAAGGTGGTGCATTGTGGTTATTCAATGTGTCATTCTTCGCCCTTGTATACCTGGAAGTGTCACTGCTAGCCCGAGATTTCTAGCAGTTGTCATTTTTGGACTTAAAACCTTATAATGTTGACCACACGGTGACCATATCACCTCGATAACTTCCTTGTCCTCAATTAGAGTTATTCATGCGGTTTGATACTAATGGGTATGGCCGTATCTCCTTTCAAGAGTAAGTCTTTTTAATTAAAAATTATTGCTTAAAAGCCTTAAAGAAAGCCCTTGAAAGATCTCTTTATGTCCCTCGAAGAAATCTAGTTAACCATTTAAATACATTATAAGACATAAGGTATTGCAAGGCACTTCTCATAAATATCCATTCGTATAAACTTGGCAGAAAGAGAAATGTGATATCACTCATGTAACTACAGAGGGATTAGTTACAAGAACGTTGATGCCTTCAATTGTTTTGGCATAAATAAATACAGAAATTCACACTAAATTAGCAGTTATACATTCTCTCCTATGCATCTTGCAGCCTGCTGTCCTTTTTGTGTCAGAACTTATAAGAGTTTTGGTTACATTTTGCAATTCATGCATGAGTTCAGACCCCTCATAGGCAAAAAATAGGTCCTAGTATCAATATCGATTCATAATATCTTATAGATCTACTAGAGCCTCAGTTTCTTGGGATGTTTGACATTTCAAGGTTCAATTCACACTTTTGTTTCTTAAAAGCCCTAAATATAGATTCTAAAAGATCTTTTTATGGCCTTGAAATAAATCTAGTTACACACTTAGACATGCAATTACTTCAAGAAATGAGGCGTTGCAAGGCACTAGTTGTAAAGATCCATCCATGTAGAGTCGATGTGGAAAAGAATGTGGTATTAGTCACGTAACAAGAGAGGGATCAATCATGGAAACCTTACTGCCTTCTAGATTGGATTCCAATATGAGGAAAAGATACGCAAGGTATTTCCAGACGGTATGGTTGTATTAGCAGTTGAAATCTATACATGGGAAGGAAGAATTACATTTGTGGGAAGGGCACAAAGAAATTCTTCTTCATATGGACGAGCATTGGGAGCCCATCAGATTAATCACATTGCTAAGGCTATTGCAGGGTTTGACTTTGCAAAGAAAACAACTAAAGCAGACGACAATCCTCCTAATTAAATCAAAATTAAATTTCCTATGCCAGCTGTGGCAAACCATATTTACGGAAAGCAAGTTTGAGCTAACAAAATCAAAATCAAAATTCCCATGAAAGCTAGGACAAACTACTAAGAAAAATGAGACCTTAGGGAAATTAAATTTCCAATGCAAATCTTAACAAAAGTGAAAAAAAAAAGTGCAAAAAAAATGAGAAATGGGTCAAAATAAATTAAAAAAATGATTCGGAACTCTTGATCCAGAGAAATACCTGAAAAAACGTGATGATGATGTCATCATCACGTTTTTTCAGGTATTTCTTGTTTTTGGGGTAGCGGGGTCTGTCAAAAGTATGCAGTGTTGGTACTCGTTGGATGCGGAATCAAATTCCGCATCCAACAAGCTCTCCCGATCGAAATTTGAGTAAAAACACAGGGAGATATGTCGAAAATACGAACACAAAAAGTAGTTTTTTTCTTTCTTCCTCCAAAATTAATTAATATTATTTTATTATTTTAACCATTATTTTATTATTTTAACTATTATTTTATTATTTTCCTTAGGAGGCCCATTTTAGACCCCAAAATTCCTCTAATGGTAACCAGCAGCGTTTGACCTTTCGAAATCTGTGCTTTCCACATATTGTCCTTTGGTGGATAATCGAAGTTGACATTGGTGGGAATTGAAAGAATATTAGTCTTCGTGAATAGTTTAAGAGATACTCAAAGGCCACAGACAAAATTCAAATATGGCATAACCCCAACATTATATCTCAAAAGAAAACCAATAAAAAAGTTAAAGCCAATACTCTGCAGCTATCATTAGGGAAAATCGACTGTTCAATTTCAAGTTGCTGACCTGGCACTCTGGGACTTTATTGACGCTGTCCCTCCATGAAAGAGTTGGCCCCATCAACCCTTACTGCATCAGGGTCGACGGGGAAAATTCCATGGGTTTCACTTCCAGCAATTTAACGCCCCCCCGCACAAACTTTTGCGCTTCATCCAACAAATTCATAGGTTTATAGTAAAATGCAATTGTGAATGTTGTGTTAGGTGCATATTTTTTTGAAGATGTCATTGTCGATGAACACTAATGTTTATTTGTATTGCAAAACTATCATATCCATTTTATTATTGGTTATATGTTGTACAGGATGGCACCTGAGGTTATGGAGGAACTTCATGGATATGATTTCAAGTGAGCTTCCCATGCTTTCCTTTTACATTCGTATGTTTCCTGCAAGGTTAGTACTTAGCTAAATGATTGTTTTGTTTATCGGATTCCAGGTTATGTTTTACCATGAGAAAATCATAAATGTCAAGGTTAATTTGGAAGTACTTAAATTGGTAACGAAGAGCCTTCTGCAGAGGAATAATGGAAGGAATCAAATCTCAAGTTTGTAAAACATACTGTAAAGGGGAACAAAAAAACACCCTAGCACTCTTTTTAATTGAGATACAAAATTCTGATTTTATGATTATGTGGGTCTCTAGAAGAAATCATCTAATTTTCATCGTTCTAATTTCTAGCTCAACATGTGCCTATTTATTTCTCGTTTGGTGTATGAAGGTCTTGGTTGAAAAGATTGGAGTTCCAAGTCTAAAGACAGGTGATGAAAGTGTCATTGTCAATGGTGGCTCAATGAAATTACGTGAGTGTTTATGCCCATGATCTTCTCTAATAAGATATCTAGTATCTAAAATTCTTGTTTTTTTACAGCAATGCAGTGTATAATGGAGTTATATCTACTAATGGCTGAGCCTCATCTTTAGAGCTTTTTTTAATATTTATAGGTAACTGTGATGGATCTATAGGCCGCTGTTGTAAAAAAGGGCCATCCTCATTGGAGTGATGGATCTATATAATGTGTCATGGTTTTCTTTATGATCCCACTTTATCACATATTTATGAAATAAGCTCTATGCATCATCAGTTTTTTTTGGATATTTCCAATTTGGTTTTAGCATGTTTGTAGTGCTTTCTAACCATAGTAAACATGTATGTGTGGAGAGTCACTATGTTTTAATTAATACCTATAAAGGAATGCCAAGTTATTATAATCGAATATAAGTAATAGTGAAAGGGTGTTTTTATGCCAAAGTAGTAGTGGGTGTGTGCAAGAAGTTGAGGGACCTTTTTGTGCACGTTAGATGCAATAGAAACCTGAAAAATCAGGCATCCCTCAACTTACTTGGATTTTTTGAGATACTTATGCAAAATATCTTGCATTGAGTAAAAAACATGAAATGTAGGAAATTGAATCACCTTTCCGAATATATAACTTTTGTGTATTGAAAATTTGCATAGCTATGTCAAATTTCATTTTTCCTAACAGGCACTTTTTATTTTTCAGGGAAATTATAAGGTATATGTTTTTGTGGGTGCAGCCTCTGAGGGCCTAAATTATCGAATCAAGCTAAAAAAATTGACATGCATGTAGAGAACCCATAGCACTAGTGCGGCACTATTTTTTGAAAATTAAATTAGTAATTTTATAATATTTTTATAATTGTCTAAGTGAGAAAACC
>LPNX011184751.1:1502-138082 GCA_001517045.1 Pseudotsuga menziesii
CGGAATTTGATTTACTAGGTGTTCTTCAAGTTCGATGGATAAGGCACGCCTCATAACAAGTTCATGTAATAGGTTAAAGCATGCTCTGTGAAAATGTTCAAGGAAGTGTTTTTAATAGGACATATCTGAAACACCACCCCCCTCCATTCTTTCATCAACTGAAAGCTGTGGCTGTAGCATTCGTAAAAGAGCACTGACATGTTCTTCATTAAGTTGGCAACATGCTTCTTTGTAAATAGAAGAATGCCAATCTGGAGAAAATATGCACTCTTTAATAAAACTAAGCACTTCAACAGCTCCTTGTAAAGGAATATTACTGGAGTCAGAAACACTGTCATTTGCAGAGCAGGGCTGTTCATGTCCATCAGAGATGACTACTTGCCTGCTAGCCTCTGAAAACAGATCCCTGACTTGTTTGTTTCCAATGAAGATTTTTACAGTTTTGTGATCTAGTATCTCGAACAAATCCCAAAATCTCAATAATAACCTCATGCTTGTAAACCAAAGAAAGCTTCTGAACTGTATTCTGTCTCTCATACCTCCACATTCTTCCATCCAAGATGTCCAATAGAGAAGCAAGAACACATGTTCGTATGTTATAAAAAATGGTATCATCCAAAACCACGTTCTTTTGGAGTTTATATTGATGCAATATGTCATTTGTATTCAGTTAGGGAGTGCAGATTCAAGCAAATCATAAATCTTGTTTTTATAGTTTAGAATCTAGAGTTGGGATATTTTACTTTTTCATAAACTCATAACATTGGCTTTTGTGATCCATTTTTCTTCAGCATACGAGCAGGAGGTGTTGGAATAAATCTGCAGGCTGCTGATACATTCATCATATTTGACACTGACTGGAATCCTCAGGTTGGGAAAGATGAAGGATGAGGAAATAATTTCTTCCATTTATGATTGTAGTAAAACTGTTTTTCTGTATAATGGGTTTCAAATAGTACTCAAAGTAAGTCCAATACACTACCTTTGCACAGTTTTGATCAGATTATATTGTTTATGTATCAGGTTGATTTACAGGCACAAGAAAGGGCTCATAGGATTGGCCAAAAGCGTGATGTACTTGTTCTGCGTTTAGAAACGGTAACATTGATGTGTTTCTTGTTGTCATTTATAATTTAAAAGTATTTCCAAAGATCTCAAGTCACAAAATCTGAATGATATTGACATGTTGTGGAGTGAGACATATGATGTATCATGTATAGGCAGATAAGCTGGTGGGAAGTCACATGTGCCACCACATCAAGATTACCATTTCAACCTCAACATCTGGAGGCCTAATCTAGGTGCACACTGCAGACACAATGATGTTGATGACTTCACCTTTGGATTATGTGCATATTATGCTCTAATAAAACATTTTAATGGTTTCAAATACATTCTGAACATTCTATGCCATATAAAACTATAAGAAGTTTTATCAAACTCAAGTTTAGGTTTACCCTCGTAATCTGCAATGTTTGATAGGAAAATCATCTCGTATGCTTTAGTTCTGCAATGGATAAAGATTTGTTCGACACTGTTGGATCAGGTTCATAGTGTTGAAGAACAAGTTAGGGCTGCAGCAGAGCATAAACTTGGAGTAGCGAATCAAAGCATCAATGCTGGATTCTTTGACAATAATACAAGGTTTTTGCTTATTTACATCACCTATTTTAGAAATCAGCTTGTATGGTATCTGTAGCTGCAGGAGTTTTGAGTTTAGTAATGTCAAATTGATCTTAGTTGCAGTTAGTGCATGCTGAAAAGTGTTGTGGTGTCACTGCAGTGCAGAAGACCGAAGATTAGTTCCATATTATTTTTTTCTAAATGGCGCTTTTGCACTTTTTTCTGAATGAACTTAGGAATGTTTATTAACTATACCCTGATGAGAACAATATCTACTTTGCAGTGATGCAGAGATTGACATCTTTGAGGCTGTTGATAGGTTGTGCCCAGAACATGAGCAGAGTTCTACAAACAGGTGTGAAATATGAAATCTCTGATTGAATTTTATTAAGAGAGAACAAGCTTTTATAGCTTTGCATGAGGAAAACCAACTCAACAAACGAAGAGATAAGATCTCAACAAAATCCGAAGGAGTAGCAAGTAATTACAATAATAGAGCGCGTGGTTAGAACTTAGGAAGAAGATCCCAGCTGCTCCATGATAATAAGAAATTATATCATCTACTCCATGGGAATAAGAGATTAAAAGGCTATATCAAGCAAAAGCCAAAAGGCTATCTCAAACAAGAGCCACAATAATAAGCACTTCATACAAAAAATAATGAGACTTATATTTGATTTTCATACGAGACAATACAAAAAAAATAATGAGACTAATATTTCATATGAGACAAACCTTAGACTAAGAAAACATTACACCAAGAATCCCTATCATATTAATTTCCAGAAAGAGTGAAAGGAACCAGTTACTGAGAATAGCTGGTCTACTAAATAGTGAATATTTTATAAATAGTCTTTCATCTCTAATATACTACAGTTTGTAGGAGTATCATAATTTGTAAGAGAGTTGAGTGGCAAACTGCCAGACCAAATGATGTGTTCTCTTCATTTCCATGTGTTTTCCTATTGATGTAAATGGCCAAGATAAGCAGTTATATTGTGAAAATTGAGGACAATAACGGGTTAATTTTGATCAATGGTATCATTGAATGTTTTTCGTAAGTTCTTCCTTTCTAGTGTGTTTCTGAAGTTCTCTATATCAAGATATCAAAATATTACTTTAGATATACAAAAGCAGGTTCAGTTGACTGATATAAAACAGCAGGTTCATTTAGAGTAGGTGTTTTATTGTCAATTTACTAAGGCTCCTAGAAAAAATTGTGACTCGTTGGTTTTCTCCTGTCTCTTTTTTTTGTCCAGTACGAAGGTTAGGATAAAACAGTTCAAGATACTCCAGTATGTAAATTTATTAAATTCTAGAACATGGTGCAAAAATCCAGAGTTTGCGTAATTAGGCTGTGATAGAGTAGTTTGAGCAAATGAATGAGGAAGTTTAGTGAAAGCTGGATTCATTATATATTCTAACTTACCCACTGTTTCTAACACAACAAATGAATACCTATCTTCATGTCTTCTTGTAGCAAAAGAAGTTTAAGAATATGTACTCAACTTAGTCTCCCCACAACCCACTGAATCCAAGGCACTTTTTAATCTTCAAATAGAGCTTCTAAAAAGTTCACAAGACAAAAAGCCTCTTAATGGTGAATCACCTATTCAAGTATCTCATGGACATCCAATTAGCTAAATAAAAATGACTGATATTTGCAATGAGATCCCCTTATCCAAGGCGTGCGCAAGAAGTTATGGTTTATGTGGTTTCTTCATGTCAGGGTCGGGCATCCTTTTGTTGGTTTTAATGATAATGGTTGCATTTATGAGCATTGATTATTACTTGGCAAACAGAGCAGACCCCTCCAATTAGATATTATTCAAGTTCTTACTAATTTTTTTCGGTGTACTTGATTTTCCATGAAAAATGAATGTGCATTGCTTTTACCTTTTATTGTACCATGGAGAATGAGGTCTGTTGAAACCAACTGGGCGAATGGGATTTAACCTCATTGAACTAAGTATTGATTAGTGGTATTTGTTTCAAAAAAAAAAAAAAAAAATTTTAAAAAAAATTTCAACAACCGTCGCTTAAGCGACGGTTCTAGATGTCGCTTTTCCGACGCTTATTCTTAATATCTGTCGCTTATCCGACGGTTCTAGATGTCTCTTTTCCGACGCTTATTCTTAATATCCGTCTCTTATCCAACGGTTCTAGATGTCGCTTTTCCGACGCTTATTCTTAATATCCGTCTCTTATCCGAAGGTTCTAGAGGTCGTTTTTCCGACGCTTATTCTTAATATCCGTCGCTTATCCGACGATTCTAGATGTCTCTTTTCCGACGCTTATTCTTAATATCCGTCGCTTATCCGACAGTCCTTCTGTCGCTTAACCAACAGAATGAAGGTTATTTTCTTAAAAAACTTTCACTACCGTCAAAGAAACGTTGTCGCTTAACCGACGCTTTACATTTAACCGACGGTTACTTAAGTGTCGCTTAACCGACGGTTACTTAGGTGTTGGATAACCGACGACAAGTTTTCGACGCTTAAAAAAAAATCGAAGTGTCGTACATGCGACAGGGAAGTGTCGAAAATCCGACATGACGGCCGTCGGATTTTTGGTCGAAATGTAGTAGTGATCATATCTTTTTCGATTCCGATGGGCCCACGTGTTTTCGCAATACCCGTCGCCTGTTAAGATCCGTCGTTGCGGCTGTGAATGGGTCTACCCTGCCGATTTTAGCGTCTAGGCCTCCGATGAGTTTTCATTTTCCATCGTTGGTATTTTCTCTCGAACCTGTAGATGAACGAGATAGTAGTTCCAACGTTTGTTAAGCTTCATGACAGTTATGCACATGATCTTTCTTGTTGAGTAGCCGTTTGGTTGATATAATTTGACGTTTTTTGCAATCCCAATGAATGATGCATAGTAATTAATTGCAGGGACTGTTGAGATTACCACGGTTCAAAAACATAGCTGGGCAGTTTTGATAAAGATCGAACCAAAACTGGCAAGATCGCAAGGAGGACAAGCGAAGCTGAAGACAAAAAAGAATAGCGACAAAGGCACAAACCTGAAAGATCTATCAGTTACTAATCAGATCATGAATGTGTACAGAAAGTAAAATGGGGATATGTAACGTTTGAGGAACCAAAAGGTCACATGCTGGGGGGCAGCCCAAGCGGTCTACTGTTTTAGTTTAAATGTTGAAAAGTTAGAATAGAGAGGGGCTTTTTCCCTCGAAAAACTTGTAAACTATTGCTTGTAAGAGGAACTATTTCGTTTTACAAACCAGAACTTGCAAATTTTGCCTGTTGGAGAAAGTGCTCTGTGGAATGTATCAATGTGTTTAAATGAGAGATGTTGAAGGGGAACTATTTCATTTAACTGTGTTTCATTAATTGTGAGATCGTTCTAACTCTTTGAACCTACGTTCTTGTATGAACGTTCTCTGGTATATTTTTTGAAAATTTCCACTATGAGTAATGAATGCTGTTCATAAATAATCGGCTATCTGGTTGTTCAAATATCTTTAAATGTTCATGTGTTTTGAAAGAAGTATTAGCTATCTGTGATTTTTCATAATGCATGTACATAATACATTACTCATCAATGAATGATAATCTTGCTCCCTAGGGATAGGTTAGGTAGTTAGTTTTAATTTCTTGTCATGTGTGATTCAGATGCAAGAGAGTTTAAGACGAGAGGTAAGAACCTGCGCATCACATTGTGACTGCTCCTCGTATTCTCTATCAATCTGCATTTTTAGATAGGCACTTGCATATCATACTTAAAGTAAAAAAACCAAAAATATACATGGTGGACCGGGCCGCAACCGGTAAAACCCTTTGTTTTTGTTACTTGACCTACGGTAGCCGGACCGCAAACCGAACGGATTCCATACACCAAACAGTCACGGGCTAGTTGGGAACGTTGACTGGGGAGAATCCCTTGTTGTTGTTGCCTGTGAATTTCCAGGCCTCAACAGTTTCTGGCGCTAGAAGGAGGGCAGCCCATGCATGGCTGGCCGAGGAAACCCGTTTTCCTGAGATTATTCCACTGCTAACAGTTCTGAAAGCAGTGGGCTTCATCATCCAATTCCGGAAGAAAGGAGTAGAGAACATTTGTTTTCTGTTCATAATGAATTTGTTAATAATTTGAGAAGACACACTAGGGCATATGTGAAGAAGATTGGAGGATTGTCGATCATCCCTGAATTGCCCAGAAGAGAATATAAAAGGAAGGATCGTCCTATATTGGAAGACTCAGTGCTGGTTGGGGATTGGGAAGAACTTGTAGAAACAGCCTTACAGGAAGTTGTACTGCCTTTAAATCAGGAAGGCCCAGATACTCCTCACAGTTCTCCTGCTCACACTCCTGTTTACTCACCTCCTCACTCTCCACTCAAACGCATGGCAGGCGTCAATGCCAATAAACCACCCAACCCACCGAATACACCACCTGCCTGGAGAGCCATATCACCTTTAAACCTAACACCTTCGAAAGGATCTTTAAAAGTAAGTATGCGGCTCAGAAGACTCATGCAACTCTTATGAAAGGACTATGTGCCTTGAAAAAAGAGAGAAAGGAAAAGGTGCACAGTTTCACCCAAAGGTTTGCAGCATATCTCAAGAATTTTTCTGAAGCTGACAGACCTTCGGACAAGGTCCTGATTGAATATTATACCTCAGCTTTAGGCCCAGAGTTGGCCACGTTTGCCAAAATAAAGGCCAAGCCTACTTTGGCGGAAACCTATGAAGAGGCAGAAATAGTGGAGGCTGAAAGAGAAAGTATCGAAGATTATCCCGAACAGTCAGGAGAGAAAGGTGTGGGAAGGAAAGCCTTATTGTTTACTAAGCCTAAGGAAGAGAAATCACCAGATTTTGAAAGTATGGCAAAAATGATGCAGAAGCTTTCTAACAAAATCATAGACTTGGAAAAAGAGAAGGAAACTCAAAAATTCTACGAGCCCTATTACAAGAAAAGAGAGGATAACAATCAGTCTCAACCTCCTCCTCACAATTCAGAATCTATGAATTTAACAGAGGTAGGAATGGACAATTTTTGTACATTCCACCAACAGCCCCACTATGAAAAGAATTGTCCTCAATGGATAAACTCAATGACGTTGGTTATGAATCAGCTGTTGGATTCTAAATTAACAGAAGATGGAGATGAAGAAAGAAAAGAAAGTACCACTTCAACGAAAGAACAAGAAGATGAGACCATGGTTCTGTGGAATTATGTTTCGTTAATTGATGCTGAAGAGGGAAAGAATCGGGGTTACAAGGACTTCATGGAAACCAACGTAACAACGAGGAGCCAAGGGCTAGCTAAAGAAAACAGTCTCATGCTCCCAAAGATTAAAAGGTTGCAAAAACATGTTAAGAAATTTCAAAATAATTCCGCAGCTGATAAAATTCCTGAATTCACCATTACCAGCCAAGATCCTAGGTAGAATGATGCGCTGGCCAAGCCCAATGAAGAAAAGATGAATGCTAATAAACCGCACCCCATTGAACCGCAGATGGATTATGACATCGTGGAAGATATAAAGAAGGTAAAGGCAAACGTTTCACTATTTGAAATGTGTAAAGTGCCGCAGCAAAAAGAAAGACTATTTAAAGCACTTGAAGCATCGGATGACAGGATACCCACTGACAATCGGCCTAAAGAGGAAGAAGAAATCGGAGAAACCAGCATTGGCGGTAAGTCTAAGAGCAAACATCCACCTTTCCTCCTCACTTTTGAAATTTTTAATCACAACGTACATAATTGCCTGGTAGACTCAGGGGCGTCGGTTAATGTCATGCCAATATCAGTCTGTAAAAAGATAAATGGGCATCCTAAGCCATCCACGTGGAGGGTTGTTCAGTTGGACAGGACGGATGTAAAGGTAATTGCTGAGATGGAAGATGTCCTAGTCTTCCTGTCGTCAAATGATAAAGTGTGCCAAGTCATTGATATCGTGGTGGCCGATATACCAGACGCTTATGGGATTGTCCTTAGCAGAGACTGGTCAGTGAAACTGAACGGATATTTTGCCTCTGATTGGTCACATTTGTGGCTGTCGTATAAAGGAAGTACGAACCAAATTAAGATTTTGAGGGAGCCTCACATGAAATACAACGTTACTCGACTTGAGGAGAAGAATGAACCAGTGGATTCTGTGTTGGGAAATTATTTTATTGAATTGGAACGAGGAAATTTCCTAGCAGAAGAAGCCAACAATACGTCAGACACCCAACCTGATCTCCTTCGATTTTCACAGGCTGATGAAATCGACTGTAACATAGTAAACTTAGCAGTAGGAATAGATTCTCATGCAGTAGTTAGTGATTTATGGACATTTTTTTTATGGCTCTAAGACGTTAGAAGGGTGAGGGGTCGGTTGTGTCCTGATTGACCCCGAGAAGAATAAACATTTTCTTTCAAGTAGATTAGAGTTTGAATTTACGAATAACACAGCTGAGTATGAAGCGTTGGTGCAAGGATTGAGGAAAGCAATCGAATTAAAGGTAAGTAATCTAAAAGTTTTTGGAGATTATGAAATAATTGTAAAATAGGTCAGGAATCAAATACATTGTATTTCTCCTCACTTAAAGGCTTATCAAAATGAGGTATGGGACCTACTCAAATGTTTTGATGCATTTAATATTATATCAATTCCAAGGCTAAAAAATGCAGCAGCTGACTTGTTGGCCACATCAGCCGCTAGGCTTGTACCTACTAATAATCGATGCTCCGTTGAATTGCTTTTTAGGCCCTCGGTCCTTGATATGATCACCAACCTACGAGTGTTCGACGATGACCAGCAGATTATAGAATGCTTAACCAACGACGAGGTATTTAAAGGAGCAATTATAGACGATGAAGAACATCAGGCCGAGCTGAAGTATGATAATTTCATCCCTAAAGGAGTCAGAACCTTAGAAAGAATGTTTGATCTAAATGAAAAGTTTAGAAGGCCAGCAAACGTAAAAACTCACAACTCATCTCTACAGTTCAAATTGATAAATTTAGGGATTGAGACAAATCCTAAATATGTGAATCTTGGCAAATGTTGTTCACCAGAAGAAAGAGATAAGTTCATCAGTCTTTTTAATCAATATAAAGATGTTTTCGCCTGGACATACGAAGATTTGAAAACATATGACACCAACATCATCAAGCATGTTATCCCCATCAAAGCTCGCGTCAAACCTTATCAGCAACCTTTGAGGAAAATGCACCCCAAATTGGAGCCATTGATTAAGAGTGAAGTTAAGAAATTATTGGATGCTAGAATCATTTTTAAGGTCAGGAACTCTGAATGGGTCTCAAATCTGGTGCCAGTGAGGAAAAAGTCTGGAGAGATCAGGCTGTGCGTGGATTTCAGGAATTTGAACCGCGCTTCAGATAAAGATAACTATCTTGTTCCACCCATGGAACAACTACTACAAATGGTCTCAGGCTCTGAACTATTTTCGCTATTAGACGGTTTCTCAGGCTACAATCAAGTATTAGTAGCCAAAGAAGACAGGTTGAAGACAATGTTTAGGACCAGATGGGGAACTTTCGCTTACAGAAGAATGCCCTTTGGGCTTATAAACGCTGGAGCCACGTTCCAAAGGGCTATGGACATAGCGTTCCGTGGTTTGATTGGTCGTAGTGTTGTGATATACCTCAATGATATTACGATATTCTCAAAGAGGAGAGAAGAACACGCGTTCCATCTAAGGCAGATTTTTGAACGCTGTCGAAAATATGGCATCTCACTCAATCCCAAAAAGTGTGTGTTCGCTGTCACAGAGGGTAAGTTGCAGGGGCACGTAGTTTCAAAGAAGGGAATATCTATAGATCCGGAAAGGATCAAAGCAATTGAACAGATTCCCTTGCCCCATAATAAAAAAGGGATGCAATCATTTATGGGAGAAATAAACTTCGTACGAAGATTCGTGCCAGATTTTGCCCAGATTGTCAAACCTCTGCAGCAAATGGTGAAGCAAAGCGCACAATTCAAATGGACCGAGATTGAGAAGAATGCATTCAGCAAGATTAAAATTGTTGTTGCACACGCACCCTCCCTAAAAAGCCCAGATTTCGATAAAGATTTCATTCTGTATACTTTTGCATCTGATGATTCGCTAGCAGCTATGCTTACTCAAAAAGAAGATGGGGGGGATGAAGTCCCAATATCTTTCATGAGCACTGGTCTACAAGGGGCCGAATTAAATTAACCAGCTATTGATAAACAAGCTTATGCAGTATTCAAAGCAGTGAAACAATTCAGGCCATACATATTATTAAATTGCACTAAGGTGATTGTCCCATACCCAGCTGTAAGGTCCCTGTTTGTACAGAAGGAATTAGGAGAAAGAAGGGGAAATTAGGTAATAGCTCTTCAAGAGTATGACCTCAAAATCAAGCCAACTTCTATAGTTAAAGGGCAAGGTTTGTGCAAACTGATGGCTGAAAATGGGAACAACGACGAACTTTCCTGGGAAGACGAGGTTGAATTACATTTGATGGATGTATGTCCTTTGTTCACAACCCCCCAGTCTTGGTATAGAGACCTCGTGCATTACCTTCAAGCAGGATTGTTGCTAGACCATTGGAATTCTAAGCGAAGGAGAGCGATGCGTCTCAAATCAGCCTCCTATCAAATTGTTGAAGGAATATTATTCAGAAAAAACTACGACAAAGTTCTTCTTAGATTGTTAGAGAAAGAAGATACGAAGAAGGTAATGGCAGAACTGCATGATGGAAATTTTTCATGAGATACCATAGCTCACAAAATTCTCAGAGCCGGTTATTATTGGCCCATGCTTTTCAAAGATGCACACGCACATGTCAGGAAGTGCGATATTTGTCAAAGGTGTAGTGGAAGAAAATCTAAAGCAGCCGCACCATTGAAGCCTGTGATGATCACTGAGCCGTTCGAGCAATGGGGGTTGGATATTATTGGGGAAATAAAGCCGAATTCCTCCCTACAACACAAGTACATTCTGACCACGACCGATTACTTCACTCGCTGGGTCGAAGCCATCCCGCTACGCAAAATAAATGAGGACGCGGTCATCAACTTCCTGTAGGACCATATCATGACCAGGTTTGGAGTTCCAGTTTCTGTAGTTTTTGATAATGCTACTTACTTTTCATCGATTAAATTAACTGCTTTTGCTCATGAAAAAGGAATAAAGTTGCATTATTCTGCCAATTACTATCCACAAGGGAATGGCCTGGCTGAGTCTACTAACAAAAATCTGATTAGAATTTTAAAGAAGATTGTGATAGAAAACCAAAGGAGTTGGCACTCAGCGCTACCAAATTCCCTTTGGGCTGATAGAGTTACCCCCAAGTCTTCGATAGGAGTGTCTCTGTATACCCTTGTGTGTGGTAAAGAAGCCATTCTTCCTCCCAATATCATGTTACCCTCTTCCATAATAGCTCAAGAATCTAGAGGGTCGGATGATGAAGTTTTGCAAATAAGCATATATAATCTCCTGAAAGCAGAAGAGGCTCAATCTAAAGCCAGAGAGCGCTTTAAGCAACAACAAGAGGTAATAAATAGATGGTTCAACAAACATAAGGCAGGAACAAAAGACTTTGAAGTGGGAGATTTGGTTCTCAAGTGGGATCGCCCCCATGATGAGAAAGGAAAACACACGAAATTCCAGCAGTTATGGGTAGGCCCTTTCCAGATTGCGGTAAAGCTTGGCCCTTCCACTTATAAGTTACAAGATCTGCAAGGGTGGGAAGAGAACTTACCAGTAAATGGTTTAGTTCTCAAGCCTTATTTTTCCTGAGTTTCGTTTGTCTTCTTCTATCTTGTATATAAATAATCTGGCTTGGTCGTCTTTTTGAGTCTTTGAGTCATGAAGTTTAGTTTTGTTTTAGTTTAAATTTCTGTTTGATTTCAATAAAAAGAAGCAAGCTTTTGGTTGCATGGAGAGCATTAGAATTCTAGACTAACTAAAATCCTTGATTATGAGACTGTGTATTATGGTTTTATCTGATAGAATTTCTTCTAGTTTAGCATTTTTCCTAAATGGCTATGAACGCATTGAAGTCCTGCTTAATCCCTATAAAGTAACTCAAGAATAAAAGGTTTGGAATACTATTTCGAGGCTCCATTCATCTCACACTTAAAAATGTCCTAGGGGGTGACAGCAAAAGACCCATGGAAAGGAAGCAGGGTAAACAGTATATTATATATAAATGATCCCACGCCAAGAATTGAAAGCCAAAAGGCAGATAAGAGTCAAAAACTCCTATGAAAGCATTATATATCAAAACAAATGCTAAACCATAAGTACTAAAATCGCTGAAAGTTCCTCTCCGTCCGTGAGCTAAAAATTAAATCCATCTCTCACACAAAAGGACACTATGGATAGAGGAGCCTGAATAAAAATTCAGAAAGAAAGGCATGAGGAGGACTCAAAAGGACAAAAAAGTCCAAAAGCACAAAAGGGTGCAAAATGGCATGGGAATGAGGAACAAATGAATATTTCTATTTACCATATGTTACGATCCTGTGGTGTCCAAGCTGGAAGCTACCCGAAGACAGAGGTAAAAATGAAACTCATATTCCTGGCCTCGAAAGAGTTATCTTGACTTTGAAATCTGTGTTACCATTTTCCTAAATTGGACTACCCTCAATGATTAAAAGTGCATATATTTGCCATTTGGGAAATCTAGACATCTAGAAGAATTCAACATGTTGGTTTTATTGTCATACAATCTGTTACTAAAGGAAGAAATTGTCCAGAGATCTAGGTTCACCAGGTAGTCGCCAATTGTTGCAACTGCAACTGTTTTCCCCAAATTTCTTAAATTTTGGTCCCCTCCTCATGATTTAGCGTTGTTTTTAATCGTTTTGGCCAGGCTTTAATTTTGAACGATTTGTTGAACATTAATTCTCGTCCTGTTTTCAGAAGTTGCTTGTGTTTTGAAAATTGTGTGGGTCACAGATTTTGAGTTTGGTTTTGCTAGTCTATTATATTAGTTGTTCTTCGAAAGGCCGCTATTTCGGAAGTAAAACAGGCTATTGACTGTCGACAAATTTAAAGTTGTTCCGAGCACTTAATATTTTTCATAGATCGAGCATCAGATTATGTTTGATCGAAGGTTGTTGTATTTTCGTTCTCTGCCGTTGCTGCTCCGGAAGCAGCTAAGCACCCGAAGTGTAAAGCGTTCCGACCACTGATGCGTGTCGACCTTTTAGTCGCGTATCCGTAGTCTTTTCTCTTCCGTCGTTGTGGCTGTGCAAAGAGCTTGTCTTCCGATGTCAATGTCTTTCCGACTTCCGATTGAGAGCTTTCTCACCCATATTTTAGATCATATCTTTTTTTATTCCAATGGGCCCATGTGTTTTCGCAATACCTGTCGCCTGTTAAGATCCGCCGTTGCGGCTGTGAATGGGTCTACCCTGCCAATTTTAGCGTTTAGGCCGCCGATGAGTTTTCGTTTTCCATCGTTGGTATTTTCTCTCGAACCTGTAGATGAACAAGATAGTAGTTCCAGCGTTTGTTAAGCTTCATGACAGTTATGCACATGATCTTTCTTGTTGAGTAGTCATTTGGTTGATATAATTTGACGTTTTTTGCAATCCCAATGAATGATGCACAGTAATTAATTGCAGGGACTATTGAGATTACCATGATGCAAAAACATAGCTGGGCAATTTTGATAAAGATCGAACCGAAACCGGCAGGATCGCAAGGAGGACAAGCGAAGCTGAAGACAAAAATGAATAGCGACAAAGGCACAAACCCGAAAGATCTATCACTTACTAATCAGATCATGAATGTGTACAGAAAGTAAAATGGGGATATGTAACGTTTGAGGAACCGAAAGGTCACACGCTGGGGGGAAGCCCAAGCGGTCTACTGTTTTAGTTTAAATGTTGAAAATTTAGAACAGAGAGGGGCTTTTTCCCTCGAAAAACTTGTAAACTATTGCTTGTAAGAGGAACTATTTCGTTTTACAAACCAGAACTTGCAAATTTTGCCTGTTGGAGAAAGTGCTCTATGGAATGTATCAATGTGTTTAAATGAGAGATGTTGAAGGGGAACTATTTCGTTTTCAACTGTGTTTCATTAACTGTGAGATCGTTCTAACTCTTTGAACCTACATTCTTGTATGAACGTTCTCTGGTATATTTTATGAAAATTTCCACTATGATTAATGAATGTTGTTCATAAACAATTGGCTATCTGGTTGTTCAAATATCTTTAAATGCTCATGTGTTTTGAAAGAAGTATCAGCTATCTGTGATTTTTCATAATGCATGTACAGAATACATTACTCATCAATGAATGATAATCTTGCTCCCTAGGGATAGGTTAGGTAGTTAGTTTTAATTTCTTGTCGTGTGTGATTCAGATGCGAGAGAGTTTAAGAAGAGAGGTAAGAACCTGCGCATCACATTGTGACTGATCCTCGTATTCTCTATCAATCTGCATTTTTAGATAGCCACTTGCATATCATACTTAAAGTCAAAAAACAAAAAATATGCACGGTGGACTAGGCCGTAACCGGTAAAACCCTTTGTTTTTGTTACTTGACCTACGGTAGTCGGACCGCAAACCGGACGGATTCCCTACACCAAACAGTCACGGGCTAGTTGGGAATGTTGACTGTGGAGAATCCCTTGCTGTTGTTGCCTGCGAATTTCCATGCCTCAACAAGTTCTAGCCCCCCTTATTTGAGGGTATTGTGTATGAGATCACTTAGCTTGCATTTGTTCATCATTTTTCATCAAATATGTGTCAACTATCTTCTCATGTAGCAATTGGTATACTCGGCAGTCTTTCTCGTCATGACCCATATATCGACAAAATTTAAAATCTAAGCTAGCAAGTGTAGTTACTATCTTCTGTAGATACAAACATTCCTCTGACCAATGACCTCTTGTATGGAAAATTCAACACCATGGAATTCCTTGTGAATTTCATGGGTTTGGCAAGATAATTCAGGAGTGTTGGACATGAATCCTTATGATGGTATTTAGTTTTGCATCTCATACACCAAAATTCCTCCTGAATTTCATTCCCTTTCTTGATATCTTGTATTTGCAACATTAGATTGGCTAGCTGTGAGTGAATTTGCATCATTCCCGCACCAGTTTCTCCAACCGACGAAGCTTCCAATTTCATAGCAAGTTCAAGGACTTCACTCTGGGATATTATCTTCTTTTGCATAAAGGGAACACAAATATGTGGTAGCATCATGACAATGAACCATTATTTATGCTAAACATCGGACATCTGGAAACTCACTTTAGCCATCAGAGTCTTAAACCTCTAGTCGAAGTCCCAAAAAGACTCGGACAGCAATTGCTTGATTTCTTTTAACTTTGTGATACATTACGAATCAGACTTGGGTTTCTTGAATTCATCAATAGGTCTAGTACGAATATGATCTAATGACTTAGGAGGGATTTTTGCAGGAAGCACATAAAACTTCATGTACCAGTTAAGAACACAACCTCTAAAGGTGGTGATCATCTGGGCTCTTTTTATAGCTTCATCATGGACCTGTCGCACTGTCCAAACAACTTCACACAAGAACCAATGTTCATCAGGGTCTTCCAACCCATTCCCATTGAATATAGGCAACTTTATGTCACCCCTAGACATCCTGTGCACTTGGGATATTAATGAATTTGAATTGAATGTTCCACCAGTAGGAACTCGCTGACTACTATATTGGCTATTACTATTCATGTGATTTGAAAAGTCACACTTCTATGTCTTACCTCAGATGATGGATATGTACGTGGGGTTATGGGTATGTCATAGTCCTGGTTTGCATCTGGCACTTTTTCTTCGTCCTAAAAAATAAGCCAGTATCCTCTTCTTCATCACAATATTCTTCGTCGAGTGGTGGCACCAGCTCGTAGTCCTCTCTTTCGGTCGCACTGCAACTCTTTCTCCTTGTCGCAGTCCTTATTCTCTTTCCCGACCAGAATCTTCTTCCACTCCTTAAGAGGCCACCCTATTCCATCTCGTTCAAACCTTCCTTCTAACATAACCCAGGTCCTCTACGCACAATGGTTCACTCATCGAATTTCATCCTCAAGATCCCTTTTTCACATATCAACATTTTTATCCAAAACTATAAATATTTCAAGTATCGACCTCTAGGTCCTTGGAAAACTCCCTTTCTATATCACTGTATGATTTGAAAGTATATACTGCAATCTCAGTAATATATCCTTCCAAAATGCTATTGACCCAGAAGTCAACAACCCTAGATATAGGATTATTGACCCTTTCCAACTATTGGATTAGCTGAGGAGTCCACTCTGTGGGTTCTCCACCTTGAATTTTTTTCCTTTCAATTGCTAGCTTCACCAACCATTCATATAGTACAATATGAAATTCACTAAATAAAATTTTAGGAATATCTGAATAAACATACCTTTCTAACCATGGTGTCGGATTCAATCATGATCCATTACTTTCTTCTTGTGCCAATCCTCTCACTTTGTAGTCCACCCAATCTTGGATTTTTGGTTTCGTTGGCTGCCAAAACATGTCCCCTTTACAATGATCCCAGTCCCGGCAACGGAACCATTTCTTGGCTCAATTACACTGACCCAGGTTCAATTTTCTTGTCCATGCAACAAAACCCCAAGGCACCAACATGACAGTGTATAACTCCGTTGGAAACACCTACGACGCAAGTGAAGTCTCACTCGAGATACCTATGAGGAGTGCTTGAAGCAGGCTTCTGCAGTTATATAAGGGGATTTATTCATAGAAACGCTAAAGAAATTGATCAACCAAAGTAGATAAATGGACAACTATCAACACATACACAACATATAAAGTATAGAGATCTAAATCATGTCTACCATAGTTATTATCAACAATTCACCTTATTATTATCGATATCAGCTATGATAAACTCATAAAGATTCAAATACAATATAAATAGACATCATAGACACATAGATTTAATGTAGAAACCCATATGGGAAAAACCATAGTGGTGCTCTTCATTTGGCATGAGTCATGTTTAGAATGCTTTTGGTCTGCGCACACAGCTTGCGGACATCTCTCAAGATATTCTTACAATGGATGAGTTTCCTCTGTACCTAATATCTATATATTTTCTTGTTCTTGTCATCCAATACCCTTTTCCATGTATTCAAGTCTAACTCTTGCACACAGCTTTTGGATTGACCTTATATACTTTTTCATGACTTTTCTTCTAACTGTCGACTAGTTCTCAACTAATAGTCGACGGTTTCTTCTAACTAACCCAAGAAATCCCTTTACATTTATAAAGGCTCTATTGGCCTAGTTTACATCCATGCCCATTTCCAAAATAGACTATTTGTCTAACTTAAGTCGATGTTTACATTTAGTGTTTCCTCAAAAACAGGTCAAATTCTCGGGTTTGACTTACTCTCTCCTTTTCTATCATGGCCTTGTTCACCTTGCGACCAAATTCTTCAAAACTTCCGATCAAGACTCTTATGCACTTTCCTACAGTCAACACCTCTTGGGAGATATTCTAGCCACATTGCATTGGTTTCTTCCATGCGTGAGCCTTTCACTTGTATTGAGGATTAGAGGTGTGATACCTTAATGGACGATAATGTTTGGGTTGATTTTGAGACTAAATGGGTACACATGTATAGATGCCAAATTTGGTAGAGTTATAGAGGGAGAAAATAGTTGTAGGTTAAAACATGTTCCTTGTAAAGAGGGAGTATTAGATTATGAGGTTACCTTGAAAGTGTTTCCACCTTGTTTGGGGGTGTTTCATCAAATCTAGGGTACATGGTGTATGAATAGCCCTTGGATGGTTCATGATTGACTTGCACATTGGAGGTGTCTTACTTAGAGGTTGCTTGATATCAACTGGGTGCTTGCATGAAATTATTCCTTGGAGTTTTGGAGATCTTCATACAACTTGGGGACATTCTTCATGCTGCCCACATGGATATTGTTTGCTTTCTCGAGAATATTCCTTTCAACGAAGGAGGAGTGTTTGGTATTCTATATAAGGCTAGGACTTTTGAGAGCTTGGAGAGTTGTACTATCTTGTGATAAGCTGATAGTATGTACCCAAACTTAATCTCTTCTATATATAAATGATGTTTTCAACTATTTAAAAATGTCTTATTGCGTAATTGATTTTCAGTTAAATTTATCTTCAAGGTTTGAATATTTATGACTAGCATGTTTTGTTGATTTGACATAAGTTAAGCAGCTGAAATTATTAAGGGTATTAACATTGATATTGAATATATTAGGGTAGACTTATTGCTATAATTAATACCAACATAAAGAGAGTTTTGGATATGGTTATGCATATAAGATTGCCATAAGGGGTTGGAATTTTTTGGTATATATTTGGTATCTTCTATCTTGGATTTCCTAGTGTATTGGGGTTGATCTGAAGTGAATTTTTGTCTATTTTTGGTGATGCAATTCATATTTCAATTAAGCTCCAATGCATATAATTAACAAGAATTAAATCCCTGAGACCTCTAGTAAAGAGGTGAAATTTGTTGCACTAATCTCCCTAGTTCCATAAATTTCTACAATCGTTGATGAAGACAACAAATCCCAACAATCTCAAGAGCATGGAAGGTGGAAGGAGAGAGCTAGATGACATGTGGGATAATACTCATACAATTTAGATGTATGAGAGAGATATTAAAAAACAAAATAAACCACTAATAATGACCAAGGGAGTGTCATAATTTGGGAATGTTTAAGGGGTGTAGCTGAACATTTCAATGACCAATGATAGGATACAGTCTTAAATAAATTCAATATGTGGGGTTTTTAAAACTAAAATGGTTATATATATTTTATTTTATTTAAGAAATGAGTCAGGTGTGAATTGGCCAAAAGAGAACCAATCAACCATTTACAAAAACACCAGAAGATATATATATAGAACCAAAGAATTACAAAGCTTTTCAAGCTTAAGGAGCTTCCGAGTTTGTAGTACTAATTTCTAAAATACTCTCAAGGGAGCAGCTGAAATGAACTTGATTCTCCATTGATACTGAGATTTCCAAGAGGAAGTTGGCATGCTTTATTCGCCAGCAGGTTAGCATGATTGTTTAACTCTCGTAATATATGGAAAGAGGACACCCTTTCAAAATCATTCAAAATGTTTCGAATAAGTTGCATAGTTTTATTCGAGGAAGGGTTGAAAAATTGTTCTTCAGAATTTATCATTTTGATCAAGATCTCAGAGTCCCCAAAAATTTGAACTGACTGAAATCCAATTTCTTTTCCAATCTGACAGGATTTTAGAAAGCTATAGCTCTCGGCCTGATTATTAGAGTTAACTCCAAGACCCCAACTGAAGGAGATATGGCTTGAACAGTCCGGATAAAATACCATCCCACCGGCACCAAAGATTCCTGGGTTACCTTTGGACGCACCATCGAAAAAAATAGTAGCAATACCAGAGCTCTTCCACCACATAAGAAAATCATCAGCACTAAGCTCGATTCGCTAAGGAGATGGAAGAATTGGTTTAATAAAAGATGCATTTCTCCCAATCGCAGTAGGAGAAATTCCCAATCAAACGACAAAATTAGGAGATGACGTGGAAATGTTTTTCAATTTGCTAGCAGATTCCAAAATCAGTCGTTTAACTTTGCTTGTTGCGTCTTTTGGAGAGGGAGGGATTCCATAAAAAATGTAATCATTTCGAGCAAGCCATATCATCCACCAAATCGATTTGGGAATTGTTTTCCAGAGTTTTTTACATTTTGCATTTGTCCCCTTCAATACAGAAATTCGATCATTCTAGGAAGCATACAAAGGAACGATTGCTGATTGAGAAGGAGCAACCACCGTCAATCCCTCAAGAACCAAATTCCAAATCGTCTGGGAGAAATCACAATTGAGAAATATGTGATCTGCTGTGTCTGCTGTTGAAAAACAAAAACTGCATCTAAATGGGCCATGAAAGCCATGTTTGGAGATATTATCTTATGTCAATGCCTTAGTGTGTAAGAGGAGCCACGTAAAGAAATTAACCTTTGGAAGGCTAAATGAGGACTATATGGACTTCCAAATAGATGAGGATAAAAATGAAGATTGAGAAGGCTGTAAGGAAGAAAACCCAAGAGATGCTGAGTAATTTCTAGTAGGACCCCAGCCCCATTTATCCTTAGATAATTAATGGATAGGTGCCAGGCCTGAGAGAGATGTAATCAATGATTTCTGTTGCTGGTGAAGTGACTTTGGAATCTCGGGAAAAACCCAGCCAACCCAATTTCCATTTCTATCCCAAAGGCAGATATGGGAAACCCTAAGAAGACCTTTATTTATTAACCAAGATTTAAACTCACTTAACTGATTTAAAGTCGAAAGAGGAGGATTGCCCATAATGTTGTCTTCCCATAGTAAGATTTTCATCCCATTACTAGGGATTCTGTAAATCTAATGATGAATATGGTCAATGCCTTTTCTACACAAGTTCCATATTGCAGTGCGAGGGAGAGTATTAGTTGATTGTAATTTTCTTATTGAACATCCCTTTAGATATTTCCTTCGAAGAATCTTGCTGACTAGGTGTTTTTTTTTTCTGCAATCATTTGCCAAATCATTTTTCTGCCCAGAGCTAGATTAGCCAATCTGGGGTCTAATTTGCAACCCACCTTCCGAAATAGGTTTTTTAATAGTTTCCCAGCCAACCAAATGTAGCTTATTCTGATTACCTTTGCCACTGTTCCAGAGAAAGTCCCAAAGAAGTTTGGAAATCTGGGTAGTGATGGATTTGGGCACTAGGAGCAATAAGGATTGGAATATAGGAAGAGTTTAAAGAACCGCCTTTATAAGAACCATCTTACCAGCCATCATTAACCAATATCCGCCCCATGAGACTATTTTGGCTTTTATTTTACTGATCACTTCTATCCAAAGCAAGGGATGGAAGGGTCCCAAGGTTAACGGGAGTCCCAAATAATTGATCTTATCGCACTTTTCAAATCCAGGAAAACCCAATGTACAAGCAATTCATTGCATTGTTAGTTGATCAACATTCCATCCAAAAACAACACTCTTTCTTTTATTGACCAACGCTCCTGGGCTTTGGTAGAAATTCTGGAGAACTTCATTAAAAGCCCGAACTATAATAACCGAAGCCCCTCCAAGAAGAAGAGAATCATCAGTGAAAAGGGCATGATTGATAGAATCCACACCTCTTACTACCTTTATACCTAGAATAGCACCTGCAACCAATTCAGCAGAGAGTTTCCTGCTTAAAGATTATGCCATCAATATATAAAGGAATGGAGACAAAGGGCATCCTTGGCAAATTCCTCTAGTGGCTTGGAAGAAATCTGTTGGTCTCCCATTAACTAGAGGCACAATCTAAGGCCTGTCTGTGCAGGCTTTAATCAATCTAACAAATTCACCATGGAAGCCAAATGAATGAAGAACTTGATAGAGGAAAGTCATATTTACTCTATCAAAGGTGTTTTTCATGTCAAGTTTGATGATCATTCCTTTCTCCTTTCTTTGGTAGCTGGAATGCACATCTTCTCGAACTTGTATCACATTGTTAATAAGGTGTCTTCCTTTGACAAATCCCCCCTGGATAGGAGATATTAACATCCCCAACAAAGGCTTGATTCTGTTTGCTAGGATTTTGGCCAGAATTTTATAACAGGCATAGCAGAGTGAAATTGGTCTAAATATATCGAAGGTTTAAGTAATTTGTCTCCTTAGGAATTAGAGCTGGGAAGGTAGAGTTAGTTCCTCCTCCAACTTTATCTTTTTTGAGGAAAGCAGAGAACATTCTAGCAAGATCTGATTTGATAATATGCCAAAATGCTCTATAGAAGTGGATGGAGAATCCATCTAGACCAGGGACTTTGTCTGGTTCCATGGCCCATATTACATCAACAATTTCTTTTTCTATGAAATATTTCACCAAACCCACATTAAGTTCATCAAAGATTAAACAAGGAATAAAAGATAATAAAATCAATACTCACAACAAAGTTTGGGATGCCTTCTTCAGTGAACAACAACTGAAAATGTGAAAGAGCAGCCTGTTGGATTTTCAAATGTCCTTTGATAACCTATCCATCACTAGATATGATTTCTGATATATGATTATGTGAAATTCGAGCTCTACACTATTTATGAAAAAAAGTTGAGTTTTTATCACAAGCAAGAAGCCATGGATTGTGAGATTTTAACTACAATTGTTCTTCTTCCTGGCGAAAAGAGAGGAAAGAAGAAATTTGGGCAGAATGCTCTTTCACCGGTAGCGGTTTAGTTATTTCTAATTCCTCCATATTGAACTGAATCTCCTCTAAGGCCTGAATGGACTCTTTCCTATGAATGAAAAGAGTTGAAACTGGTTTTTTTATCCAACTTTTCAATGCAAATTTGAGGCGCTTAAGATTATGTTCCCATACATAACTGGGAGAGCCATCAACCAATTGAGACCAGGCACAAATCATCATTTTCCAAAATCCATCCCTGTCGATCCAGATAGGACTAAATCTAAATGGGATTGGGCCTATATTTTCCTCCTCTTCGATAAGCAGAGCGATTGGATGATGGTCAGAGGTTAATTTAGGCATAATTTTAGAAGAGATTAGAGATTTACCAACCAACAGAGAACTTCGTACCAAAACTATGTCTAGACGAGCTAGAATGCTAGCAGCCCCAGTTCTATTATTAGACCTTGTAAATTGCCCTTTCTTGGGTTTGAAATCTAGAAAATCCCAGGAATGAATCAAATTCTCAACGAGCTCATGAAAATGGTCCTTTCCTCGAATGCCTTCTTTTTTCTCCATTGGATTAAGAATAATGCTGAGATCTTTGACCACAATAATATTGATAGGAGAGTGAGTTTCAATCAATTGTGACACTCTAATCCAACAGTCCTTATTTTCAATAAGATTTACAGGAACATATAGGTTAAAGAGAGCCAAGGAGGTATTTCTAGGGATATGTTGAAGATCTGTAAAGATCCAATATTGGAATGCATATGACTCTTTCAACAAAAAGACTTCCTCAGACCATAATGTTGCCAGTCCTCCTGAAGTGCCCCTTGCACTGACAGCTATTCCAGAATTCTTTTTCCACTTAGTTTTGCTTAATAAAAGCAGCGCATCTTCAGCAATCTTTGTCTCTTGTAATAAGAGGATATCTGAAGGTTCCATTCTCAACAAGCCTTTCATTGCTTCTGCCTTCTTGGGATTCCCCAATCCCCTACAGTTCCATGAAGTCATCTGCATTATTTACCTGAGGCAGAGGGAGTTTATCCTCCCTTTGGGGGTTTGTTCCTCTTAATTATGCCATAAGACATTTCTAATGTAACCTGACTTCCCTGCATATTTAAGTGCTCGGCTTCTTCTTCTTGAATCTCCTTTCGAGACTTCCTTCTTACCTTTTTGGTAAAATCCTCATCTTCTTCTGAGGATCCTGAAGACTCTACCGATTTCTTCTTTAAAATATCCGCATAGGAGGGAGGAGAGGTGTCTCCTACATGAGAATTAATAGGTTCTAGCATGATTGAGTCTACCATTGGAGTTTCTTGCGTAATTGAGTCTGTCATTGGTATTTCTAGAAGTACATGTTCAAATTTTTTTACAGAGACTAGATGTACTTCTCCCTCTCCAATTTGTTCTTCCGAGGCCTACACTTCACCTTCTTCTAGGACAATCAAGTTATCCTCAACTGAGCTTAAGACCACAAAGGGATTTGAGGAGGAAGAAGCCTGATGGATTACGGATTTTTTCTCATTTCCTTTTCCAACATTACCTCCTCTGCCTTTCTATTTATTAACCTGATTGTTGATGGTTGATTTCTCCACTTGAGTCCATTGATCAGCCTTTTCATTTTCCATTTCTACCTATGTTTTTTTCTTACAATTGCGAGCAAAATGGCCATAGCCATGGCAATCTTGAAATTTGAAAGGGATCAACTCATACTCGAGCTCCTGAACATAATACCATTCGGCAACATTTAGCTTAATTTCCTCCAGAAGCCCTATCTCTAAGACAAATTCCACGCAAATTTGAGGACACGAGTATTGATCTTTCCTCTCTACCCTGTCAATGTACTTTCCAAGTGTGTTTTCAATAACTTCTGACGATTCTAAATTCCAATAATGAAGGGGAAGATGACAGAGCCTTACCCAAACCAAGACGGGTGAAGGGACATCCTGAGTGGGGCCAAAGTCCAACATCCATTTATTCAGATAAAGGCCCTGAGGAGCCATAAAATATGGTCCATTACGAAATATGAGGTCTTGGTCTTCGGCGGAATCAAACACAAAGACGTAATACCCTCTGCCAACAAAGTGATTACGAATACCTTCTGAGACCAATGGCCTCCAATTTCTCTAGACCCATCCTTCGATGGCATTTGAGGAGGGCCAAAGGCCTGTAAATTGCTCGATGAACCCTCTCCATAAGATTCAATGCAGTCCGATGAGGACGGTCTACTAGCAGGTCAACAGATGGAATTTTAGTTTTCTTTACGAAGGTTTGTGTCAATGGGGATCTCTTCCTCTTCCCACGGGAGGAAATAAGACACTTAAAAGCTTTGAGATCTGGGGGAAGTGTAGGGGGGGGATCTCCAAGATCCATAACTCAGACCAAAAATCCTGGAAGCTATGACAAGAAGATGATGGACAGATCCCAGCCAAATATTAAAAGGGTTATTACCAGACAAGATCCAAAATACAAATCAGTCCTTAGAAATGCAGAAAGTCCTCGATCACTGAAGTAGTGTAGCAGTGTAACTGGGATATTGCAAGATGATCAATGTGCCAGGTCAACACAGACTGAGTCTAATAGAACCGCATTTAAACACCAGTGAAGGATCTCCCTGAACGATCTCCAATGTCGTCTCTAATATGAAACTCTTCTCACACAAGCAACTGCCTCCAACGAGGGAGGAACCTGAAGTGAATTATTTCACTAGCAGATCAATTAGACAGGAAGAACAAGTAGCAACACGACCGACCAGGTATGTACAACCTACAAAACAAGCAGAGCACGTCGTTCTAGAGCCGATAGGAACCCACAATCAAGAAAAAATTTGAAATGTTCTTAGAGCCAAGATTTTTTAACTACAATATACTTTTTAATAAAATCCAGTATGTGGGTTTTGACACGGCATGCCATAAGTAATTGGACCATACCACAAGTAATTTCCTATAAAGAAAGACATCATACCAAGAGATATTACAAACCACAATCTATAGGGATGGTAGGGTTAGGAAAAGTAGTGGTTCATAAGGCCATCAAAACCACTCAAAGTAGGGGGAAGTTTAACCAAGTAGATACCTCAAAAAGCATGCCCTAAAATATTAGGAATGTTTGGGACACATTAACACTGCTCATTTAACCAAGGCTCTAACTAGTGTACAAAGCCTAAGAGAGATCCTTATTATCAAGTCAGTGACCCAAACGGGTTGGCCAAAGCATCTACCATAGTTAAACATGCAACTAAGGAAGGAAATGGTCAAATTATAGGAAAAAAGGGACCCTGCCATGACACTAGACATAAAATGGGAGAGCACAACCACATATCGAAGCAATATTAAGGAACTCAAAACAAGGAACTTCAACACATATTGAGCCATCACAATAATGATGTATAAAAGGACCTTAGTGTCATCACATGACATGTTATGTATGGCTAATGTACTTGGGAACCCCACACAATGATATCTTAGTGGATATGTGTACGGTTGGTACAGAATGAAAAAACCATATACTACATGCACAACTCATAAGCTTACAAAATAAAGCAAATCCATGCATACATAAAACACAATTGTTTTTGGAACAAAGTTTAACTCCATATGAATGACATGAAGTGATCAAATGATAACCACCCACATACAATCTTAAGACCGATATAAATAACCTACCCAAGGGAAAACAAAATGTTTCATCTTTAGTTTGTTCATATTTCATATAATACAACAATATATAGAAACGAGGAAGAGGAAGAGAAAAGGCTATATGAAGACATTCGAGGATGACAATTGGAATCATTAACCATGGTCAAAATATACTAATGTGACTTTATGTTATGCATACTCTCTTGCGATGCTTGCAACAATGTCATTGTGAAAGGTTACATGAAAGGGTATTAACATTATTGAACTTTATCATATGCCACTGGGTCACGACATTGCACTGCATGACTTGGATTTAACACACTTTGTGACAAAAAACATGTCACTTTAACTAGCCTATGCTATTTTATATTTTGAGTCCATACATTTGAAACATTTACCAATTCTACACATGCTTATACTTAACAAATAGAAGTTGAACTTTTTTGTAAATTGATTCTGAATCGTCTTAAGCTTAATAAATCTTTAAAATCATTCAAGATTACTTGTACTTATGTTTAACCAATTCATGTTCTAGAATATGCAATGAAAATCAATTATGAAAACATTGTCGTTTAACCAATTCATGTTCTAGAATATGCAATGAAAATCAATTATGAAAACATTGTCGTTTAACCAATTCATGTTCTAGAATATGAAGTGAAAATCAATTATGAAAGCATTGAACCATCATATGTTTAACACACACAATTGAAAATATATAAGACATAGAAGATGAGAAAAACTAAAATAACATTGCAATTGAGTTTTAATATGCAAGGGCATGATTTGAAACAAAAATTACTTGAAAGTAGTGTGTTGTTGTCTTATGGAAAAAACTATGTAAATCTCGTTCAATTCAAGTCTCCTCATGAAAACCCACCTGTGTTAAATAACATTGCAATTGAGTTTTAATATGCAAGGGCATGATTTGAAACAAAAATTACTTGAAAGTAGTGTGTTGTTGTCTTATGGAAAAAACTATGTAAATCTCGTTCAATTCAAGTCTCCTCATGAAAACCCACCTATGTTATTAGGTCGCTCTTTGTTGGCAAAAACCCTAGGCTTGTTTGTTGCAGCGGTTCGAAGAGTGAAAACATAATTCCACCCAGTTTTGGTGCCAAAGATCTTACCGAAAGTGATGACGAATATGGTCCCGCTGCAACATTTTTGGGCGACTCGCAAACCACACCCTACGTTCCATATTCTCGTTGGATCGATAGGTCCCAGCTATCACTCCTTTCAGCATTCGAGAGCCAGGTGTCTTCGTTGGTCTGACAAGTTTAGACAAAGGTAGATATGTAGGAAATTGGAAAATCCGTTGACCCTCCAGTGGATGTGCCGAGTAATCCACCTCGTCAACCGTGTGGTATTCCATGTGTTCTACACGCCGCTAGATGTCAGAGCCTCCTGTCACCACTAAGGGATCCCCGTGGAAAGTGCTTTTTCATGGTTGCCTCTGCAGCCCCTTAGGGTTGCAAAAATATAATAGAGCAAGCCTTCCTCATCCAAATAAAAAATGTTAAAGTTTAGAACTTAAAAAAAAAATTAACAATAAATTATTAAATTGAAAATGATGACTATTATAACAATGATATTGAATTGAAAATGGTGACTATTATAACAATGATATTGAATTGAAAATGATGAATATAATAACAATGAAAATATGTCATATTTAATTAAATTGAAAATGATAAATATTATAACAATGATATTAAATTGAAAATGATGATTTTTTTTTACAGAAACGGTTGAGAAATTTTATATTAAAAAGGATAAAATTGTTGATGTATTTGTAGCTTCGAAAGATATTCTGATGTATATTATCATTGTATGTTGTTGTACCCCCATTGGGGATGTGTGTTACCCCTTTACAAGATGTCTAAATTATGTCTAGACCTTGAGGTACAACCTCCGTTGTAAGTCGGGGCAATAGTCCCCAGTGTAACATCATGTAGTATGTAATTGTGGTCTCTCTAGGAGAAGTGGGCCCCATGTGAGATGACATGTAGGCTCGAGTCTTATATTTGGTCAGTGACTTGAAAGAGTATAAATATGGAGGCACTCTCCCTCATTTATACACACCTTACACACTCTCTAAGGCGCATGAGAGAGAGAGACGGTTAGAGGAGGAGAGAAAGATAGATGCTGAACATTTCTTATTACTGCTTTTGATCATCTTACTATTATGAAGAAGTTTGCGGTGTTTTCTCCTTTGTGGTTTCCCCGATGAAAATGTTTGTGTCTTGTGTATCTTTTATATCTTATGCATTTTGTTGTACTTGTTATTCTTTCAAATAAAGAACCTAGATAATCTAATCAGATCTTAAGAAAACCTAACAAAAACAAGGTTACAACACACAGAAGATGGATTTCTCCCACGGGAGGGCAGCATCCAAAACTCCTTGCTCATCTTTCTCCTATTTGTAGCTATCTCGAAATAACCATACTCTATGGAAGCTATACCTTCTTACAAATTAACCAAGAAGCAGTAAACAAAAACAAGACATTATAAAAGATAATAAGTACTAGCTCTCCTCCTCCAAATCTGCCTATCCTTCATCTCCGTCAAGCTCCAAAACACATCTTGCTGATGGCAAAAAGTCATACCCAAGTAGCAACTCGCCTCTTGCTGAAGCCTGATAACCAAGATGCCCAGGATGCCCATTGCTATTTTCACATTCTTTTGCCACCTACTGAGTATTAAAAAAATTGAATTTTAAACTGTTATCAGCGCATGTGAAGCTCCATTCTTCACACGTATTCCAATTCTCCTTTCCCTGCCCTTCGACCTCATGATTGACTGCCAATTACAAATCCTATCACTGATTGTGTGCCCTGTCATTGAACTAAAGGAAGACATGTTACGGGTTTCATGTCCAACGAACGCATCTTCTTAACACATGATATCAGTTCTCCCACCTGCCAGATAGCAATCCCACCATTTAGAAATGCGATTATCCTTCTTGCATGCATAAGAGATGTTAATAATTTTTGAATTGAAGATTCTATTTCTTCCTCTACGCATGAATGGTTGTGGAGACTAGTTTAATTGGGCATCAATGTTGCTATTGAAGCACTTAGAAATTGCCAGCAGCTGTGAACCGATGATGGCAAGAATGCAAGAACAGATTGCCTGCGCATTCATTAGAATTTCAGACTAAGGGTACCTGCCATTAATTGTGTAATGCATACCTGTAAGTTGAAGTTGAGACTGATCCTTTGTGATGATAAAATCCGGCTCAGGGGATCCAAATTATTCCTATCCTCTCTTCATTACAGACAAGCTCTCCATAGTATAATGAGAATCCTCTGTTAGCCATTAAATCAGCCTTCTTATTGCTTGTTCTTAGGATATGAAATAACTTTATAGATTTGAACTCCCTTCCTAGACAGATAAGGATGTGGTGCATTTTGGTTATTGAGCTCTTCATCTTCTTATACAACAATGTTGCTTTCCTTATGACCATGAGCGAATCACCATATACTGCTAACTCCTCCATTCCACAACTGTTTGCAATCTCTAGCCCTTTGATAAGAGCAAGCCACTCAACCCCATTATTGGATTTCTTGCCCAAGCCCCAGGTATAATCCTTTTGCTTGTTCCCTCCAGGATAAAAAATGAATCCACCTGCCCTAGCCATCTCCCAATTGCCTTTAGAGGCCCCATCAAAGAGAAGGGAGTTACAACCCAGGTTAAGCCTCCAATTAGCAAAATATTCTTCGCTCATCCTTAGCTGCCAATTTAAACAATTGGGCCTTTTGGCTGCCGTATGCCATCTATTGGTAACAGGTTTAAGAAAGTCAAGAGCCCATGGTCTTTCCCCAGAATTCAAAGGATCATTATTGGTATGCTTCACCCCCCTCATAACTAAGACTTCCACCCACAACGATTTTGCAACAATCATTACTTTCCTTGGATTGGATGCCTCACCTTCAAACAGTTCTTTGTTTCTGGTTACCCAAATCTTCCAACAAAGGTATTTAGGAAGGGCAACCGAGGCTCTTGTGAGATCCGACTTTTGAAGAAGAGAACCATGATAATAGTATTTCCAACAGGCAAAGAGATCATTCCAATTTGTTGGAAGAATCAGGTTTATATGTAACTCTTGTACAGCTAGAGACCAAACTTCTGTGGAAAACTTACATTGCAAAAAAAGATGGTCAATGGTCTCCTCTACCTCTTTACAGAATACACAGTGTGAAGGCCCTTGAATCCCTCTTTTTTTTCAAATTCTCAGCAGTTAGAATTTTCCACTGTGCTAATATCCAGAAGAAGACATTAATTTTTGGAAGACCATCATTGCACCAGACTTTGTTCCACTTGTTGTCCGCTCTGCTGATGCCTTCATTATTGGAAATGATTCAGTATCCTTCTTTTACGGTGTAAATCCTTGATTTATATCTTCCTCTGCTATCCATAAGCTAGCCGTGAAAAGGCATAGAACCTTGGAGAATAGAGCAAAGAGCATTAAAATCAAGCATTAGATGCTCAGGCACGTCCAAGGCTTTCCATCCACCCCATCTTCCGTTGTTTTTCCAGGAAGATAGATTGTAGAGGGTAAAAATGTTTAGATTATCTAGCCATTGCTTGAGATCTGAGAATGCCGCCAAATGGTTTACCAGAGAGGCCGACCCCAAATGATCCTGCCAAATTCTGATCTGTTTACCATTACCAAGGCTCCAGTGCAGGTGATTTTTGATGATATGGACCACCTTCTTGCAAAGGATCCAGATTGGAGACCCCTTCCCTGTTAGTGGGTACTCATATACACATCGTTTCCTTGCTCCCTTCATATACTTCTTCCTAAGAATATCCTTCCACCAACACTTCTCACCAAAGACAATCCTACACAAAATTTTCGCTCCTAGAGCGAGGTTCATCCTTGTCGAGTCCCTTATTCCAGTCCCACCACAGCTTTTCGGGCTACATACCACGTCCCAGCTTACAAGGTTAAATTTTTTTGTGCCATTTGACTTGCCCCCTTGCCAAAGGAATTTTCTATTTTCCTTGGTGATTTCCTGCATAACTTTCATTGGAGCTAAAGAGATCGAGCAAGTATAAATTGGATAAGCAATGAGGATAGAGTTTATGAGGACAAGCTTACTAGTTGGGTTGAGCTACCTTTCTCCCCACGAGGAGATTTTTTCTTAATCTTCTCGACAATACCCTACCAGTCAACAGATTTTTTTTTACCTTTGAAGATAGGGTTCCGGAGATAGGTGAATGAGTTCTAATTTAACTTTCCTTCAAAATCAAGAATCCTGGAAATCCTTGCCATCGTCCTAGGTGGATAGTTCCAGGCATAAACCTTGGATTTTATCAGATTGACCTTGTTGTCTAAATATTTTAAGAATGAAGACAAAGCTTCATTAAATCTCACTGCAATCATCATGGAAGCCCCACCAAGAAGAATTGTATCATTTGCGAACTGGGCATGCGTTGCAACTTTGATCCCCCTGGTAATCTTTAAGCATTTTAGCTTTCCATTTTCCTGTAATGCTTGAAGCTTTCTACTCAGTGACTCTTCTACTAACAGAAAGAGAAGTGGTGACAATGGGCAGCCTTGCATAAGGCCCCGTGAGGCTTGGAAGAATTCAACTGGTCTTCCATTAATTAACGGAGCAATCCATGGACTTTTAATGCAAGCTTTGATCCATCTAATAAACTGTTTCGAGAAGCCAAACCTATGAATAATTTCAAGAAGAAAAAAATGATTAACCCTATTAAAAGCGTTAGCCATATCAAGCCTGATAGCAATACCTTGTTGCTTGCTTTCCAGGCTAGAATGGATGGCTTCTTGGACAATGATGGTGTTGTCTAGAATTTTCCTCCCAGCTACGAATCCCCCTTGATACTCTGAAATAATATGCTTCATGAGATTTTTCATTCTTGTAGCAAGAATTTTTGTGAGAATCTTGTAAGAAGTGTTGCAAAGAGAGATTGGTCTGAATCTGTCCACATAGTTAGGAGTTTTTTCCTTTGGAATCAAAGAGAGGTTGCCCCACCAATTTTGTCTTTCTTCCTCGTCTAGTTGAGCATCCTTCTCAGATCTACCTTAATGATGTCCCACGCATCCCAGTAAAAGTTGCTTGTGAACCCATCGGGGCCTGTTGGGCCAGGAAAGAGCACAAAGAAGAAATCAAAGCGTAAGAGGAAAAGCAGGCACGCGATGGAATAAAGGCAGGAAAAGGGAGAAAAGGAAGCACAGAATAGAGAAAGCTGCAACGAGAAATTGTGCGACGAAGGAAAAGCGGGCCTTGAGTCAGTGGAAGATTGGCAGGTAGAAGAGTAAAGGCTGGAAAGCAACATGTTAGAAGACCGTAGGAGTTCGAGTTGATAGAAGACTAAAGGACGGTTTTTGAGGCTAGTTATGACTTGTACAAGTAGACTGAAAGACATTTCCGCATCTAGTTATGGCATGCGATTAATGTAATGAAGGACGTTTTTGTGGGCAGTATGGCCTGTAATAAATATGAAAGATGCTTTTGTGGCTATTTATGACTGTAATAACTGAGCTGTAGTTAGTTGACCCTGTGCAGTCTTGTAACATCTATAAATAGGAGAAACCAACTCTGTATAAGGGTTCGGTTGGTTGTAGTTAAAAAGAAAGAGAAGGAATTAGAGAGAAGTCTGATAGTACAGTAGGTTGTTGGGCCGCAGATCTGCAGCTGAGTGCGCAGATCGTTTTTGTAAGAGTCGATCTACATCTGAGTACACAGATAGTAGAGTAGAAGAGTCGATCTAGGCTGTGTGCGGATTAGCAGGAGTAGTTAAAAGAATAAAATAGAGAGCATGAGAGCAAGAAAGAGTTTGAGTTAAATAGACATATCTCAAAACACTCTGCAAGTCGCAAATTGCAAGGTGCCATATATTTTTCATGCCAGATGAAGAGCACCTTGGTGGTTTTTCCCGGTTGGGTTTCCACGTTATTTCCCGTGTCGCATGAATGTTGAATGATGAATGTCGAATGTTGAATATTGAATGTTTGATTATCTTGCATTGTTTATGGTTATTGCTTAAATCAATGGCGTAATACTGATAAAAGCAATGAATGAATGAACGATTAAAGCATTGCTAAGCACTGTGTATTGTTTCATGTTAAAATACGATTAAGCTGTAATATAATGGCCACATTGTTATTTACTATTAAGGAATCATCTACGTCACACAGTGGCACCAGTTGTTAAGTTGCCAAGGAAAAGGCTGTGTCGCACTGTTGCGCTACTGTCGAGTAGTACAAGACTCCATCCTTTGGACTCTGTCGAGCGCCTTGGCCACGTGCCAAGGGACTGTAATCCCTCACTGACTGCGGAAACATGGTTCTGGCAGTTACACATTAAGATATCTCGGGTGAGACTGTGTTTGCCTCGCAAGTGTTGCTGGCTGAGCTTGCTCTGTTGGGCCGATGTCTTCGGGTGTTTTGTTGGTTTCGTGCATTTGTTGAGCCTGGATCGTGAGAGTGGGGAAAAGTAGGCCCTCTCGAGATCCAATATTCCATGGTTTTCGGAGAGGGCCAAATCCCAGTGAAAATTGACCTATTAGACCCTTCTCACTCAAGGCAAGGGCCTTCATTCTTGAAGCAACTGACATGATCTGAATGCGAGGAGCTGCCGACCACCTCACAAAGCTAAATGCCTGGATTTTAGATACTGGAGGAAGTGAGGAGTCAACCATAGCCCAAAAGGCAACCTCTAAGAGGTGTCTTCGCTCCTTCGAAGGATCCATGAGCACATTACAAGATCAGACCCGATCAAAATCTGATCGAGCCACCGATGATTAGTCCCAGTCTCTCGATGCAAGATCGAACATGATCTGATCTGCACACAGCCAGAAGCAACACGCCTTTGTGCCCGGGGCTACAAGCTCCTCACACCTGCTCAAGTGATCCTCGTGATCCTCACCCTTGCCCTTCCTAGCGATAATCTGCTAATAATGAATATTATAACAATGAAAATATGTCATATATAAATGATTTAAAGTATTGATATTAAAATATATTTTAGTTTAACTAAAAGATTATTGAAAAAATATAATAAAGAATGTGAATGAAAAGAGAAAATGAAGTAAGAAGGATAAATGACAAGGGTAGAGAAGAAAGAGCAAGGCAAGGAAGCCAACAAAGAAATTGGAAAAATAATGAATTAGTAAAATTTAAATAGATTAAGATAAGCAAAATTAATGTATGATAAGTTTTTAAGATTAACTTTTTTGTTTTTGTTTTAAGATTTCAAAAACTTCCTTTATAAGATAAATGGAATAATGTAAATGTAAGATTACAATTTTATATTAAAAATTAATATGCTTTTAGATTTTAAAAACTTCTCATACTTCTCTTGTAAGATAAAAGGAATAATGTAAATGTAATGTTAAAATTTTATTTTAACAAATTAATTGTTACATACTAGATTTTATTTAATACAAATAAATAGAGACCCATAAATTAGGACTTGGCATGTATATTTATATATTCAAAAGATACAGAGGTAAACTAATGAGCTTTAGTGTTCACCATTTGAACGGATCTTAAAACTACTACACTCCACAAAGGCTCTGATAATGTAGAACTTCATAGGCACCAGAAGCATGGATTTTTGCCAAAATCTCAAAATAAGAATGGATGAGATTGAGTAAATTATTGGTAAACATGTACATGATGAATGATGAGATGTTCTTGACTGCAAGTATTTGCACATGTTCTAAGTTTTTGTGAAGAATTTACCTAGATTCAAAGTCATGAATCAATGGCCATGTCAAATCTCTGAAACAACCTTACTTGCCATATGATTACCCCTTTCTTCTATAAAATGTCCTTAGAGACTGTGTCGAGAAACTGCCCTTTGTCCAATCTCTGCATCTATGACCTTCTAAATTGGTTCCTGAAACAAGGAATATCTTTAAAGTTTAACCCAGGACTTATTGGAAAATTATCACATGAAAACCCTCTGTAGAAGAACGAAGTTTTATTTTGCAGTGCCTTCAAATATATAAGCATTTATGAATTTTGGGGATTAATCCAATACAGTCAAAGATGTTCAGTATGAAAGCCCAGATAGGGCTGTACTCGTGGGGAAACGAGTATTTTTCTTCTGTAATTGAAGCGGAAGTTCAAACGAGGGCCAACTGGAACGAGGAAAACCCTAATATTACAAATAACCATCAAGATCAATTACTCTCGCACACTCTCTCTGCTCGGCCTCAGGGCGTCACTCTCACTGGTACGACCTTTCAACGTCTTCCCTTAACCCCCAGTAATATTTGCCCTGAGTGAAGCTGAGAATTAAGAATTGAACGAAATGAACCGATCGCCTCAACACGGATCTCAAATATACTCGTTTACGAAGAAGGAAGTAAGTTTTCTCCTCTAACAATTTGTGAAATTATGTCTATTATGATTGTTGGTTTTTATTTACTGGGGATGGGATCTGTTCGTTTAGCAATCAGACAACCTGAACCTATGTTTCAGCCGTAATAAAAAATGTCCTGTTCGTGGAGAACCTGCCAAGAAAAGAACTGGAACAGGAAACCAAATTGCTAATCCAGCATTAATAGAATGCGTCAGATACAGGGAAGAACCGTTAATATACAACAACCATCCACTGGTTTCAGATTAAACACGGCCAAACATCATTGGAAAGATGAATAAACACTTTATTCAACAGAGGAGTACTATACAGTTTAGGTATAGCAGTGTGTAGTTCGGCTTGTGCCCTGATTCTGGCAGCAAGACTACACATTCTGCACTAATCTATTTTTTGTTATGACAGCTACCTTCATTCCGTGTTCTGTATGTATAATCCCTTATCTATCCAGGAAACAACAGCCCAGATACCAAAAAACACAAAAAAACAAGAAAAAGGGTGACCTAACTGAAGCAACAATTTAAAAACCGTTGATCTTCTGAAATTGCTTCTGATGACTACATTTGCCATTGTGCCCTCAATGTCCACTCCACATGACTGCAATGTGCAGACATACCAGATCTGGCTGCAATGTGCAGACAGATCAGACCTCACCTCTTTTGCTATTGATGGTCCCCATCACTTTCATGGGGGGTTTCACTGAAACTACTCTTCTTCCTACAAAAAGAACTTGAGCTCAGTGTTGAAGGCTTGAGCTGTTCTCAACGTGTTCCTTACGAGGAACTAGCCATCTGCCAGCAATTTGCGTAGTTGGTCATCCTCCGATTAGTAAGAAATTTCATGTGCTCATCTAAAGATGATTGGCCATGCAAATGCTTAGTTCATCCCACATGGAAGGATTGGTCTATTTGTATAGTCAACTGGGCTATGGATGCTGAAAAGTTGGATGACCGGATAAGGCAGCTAGAAGCAAGGCCAATATTATATCATATGCCAAGATGGAATTTTTTTGTATACACAAAAATAGTTATTTTGCTTTCAAATCATTTTTTATTTTTTATTTTATTTTTTATCCTATGTTTCTTAAAGGAAAGGTTTAGAGGTTTGGCCTGTTCGAAAAGGTCAGGATCCAGAAGAACCCGATCCAGGTTTAGTCGAACCTGGTAACTATAGTATTTCCCAACCCAATGCTGTCATTTTTAATTATTTTAAGGTTATGTTACTGGTCTCCATTCTCCTGCTTTACTAGGACTTCCTTTGGCTGCCCCATCAAACCGGAAAAGGGTATTATTCGGATTTGGCTTCTCCATTATGAATTTGTGGCCCTGTGGTCTTTCCTTAGTTGCAATGACGATTATATGTCTTTTCAAGGTTGTTATTTAGCAACAATTCCGGGAACAAAAGGAATGATTCTGCTATATCTCGCTAGCAATTATTTATCCTATGGTGTTTAAAGTATTGAAAATTTCCCATCTATGAAGACCCAAAATGTTTGCTCTGGTGGTTTGTTTTTTCAGATGATTAGGTTGCTTTTCTCACAAGCTAAAATGTTATCTCAAAATCTGTTTTTATTTTCCAAGAAAAAAACCTTTATATTTTATATTTAAACTTTGAAGTGTGAAATCAGAATATAAATCAGACTGTCTTATAAGGCTCAAAATATTTTGAAATCTGCTTATATAGTTGATAGTTTGATTCACAGTATTCTTTTTCTCTTTAACGATGAATTTGAAAAATGGAAGGAAAAATCAATCAAGTTTTTGTTTTGGCAATTTAAGGGTCACTATCAAAATAACATTTTCACATACTAAGCCCAACAGGTTACCTCATTTGGGTTGAACTGACCAGTTTCATGGTGGAGATCATTGAGAGGTCACAGGTTCCAAGTATGGTAGAGTTCCTCTGGGTCAGGAGTACATGTACTCTAGTGGTATTTACCCTGGGTGCCCCATTCACGGATTAAGCACCTGAGGGTTTCCCTGAGGACGTTGTCATGGGAAAAAGAACACTTTCATACAGTGCAAAATAGGGGGAGCCTTGTTTGATTCTTCCTTTGAAGATTTAAAAGAGTAGCTTGAATTTAGCAGAAACCTAAGATTTCCCCCAGCTTTATAGCAGACATATGATGAACGATAGAGTCTTCCTTACTGTGAAAGCTGAGCAAAACATTACAATTCATAGGTCTGAGCCAAAAAAGATAGTCATAGAGGACCTGCTTCTGATATCCACTGACATGATGCCTACAAATAAGCATTATTAGGTTTGTTTGCTACCCAAAAACAATGATTTTAAAAGTGCAAAAGGGTTTGTACTTTGTACTAGTCTTATTGTCGCTTGCTGTCACGTGACCATTGCTGTATCTTTGGCTTCTTCTTCTGTTTTGCTGTTCAAACTTTCTTCCAAACTTATATGCTTGAGAAGAAGATCGAAGGTTGGATATATCACATCCACCTGCTTTTCGAAGTACATTCATCTTTAAGCAAGTATACTCTTTTCCCTCCTTACTGTTGAATTTTAGCATTAGCATGAATACTTTAAAATTTTGCAGACAATCAAATAACAATAGACAAGTGCAGCAGTAACATCAACACATCAAAACACTGTACATAAGAGTTTTTCACTTGGGAAACCTTTAAAGGACAAAAACCCTAAAATCATTAGTAATTCATCTCGTAAATGAGATGACTGAGTTCTTCGATCTCAGAATTCTGAGATGAATGTTTTCTTCAATAATTCTTCCAGGACATCATTGATAAAAATTTACAAAAGATAGATTTTCCAACAAAACCAAATTAGGGCTTTCTGCCCTAATTCTTCTCTATTGCCTGAAATCTCAGATTGGCTGCCCGGAGTCTACCTGAGTTGCCCGAACCTCTGTCTGCTGCTCGGAACACTACCTGAGCCTTCTTCCTGCCTGCCCGAAACGCTGCTGTCTGCCCGGAACCCTGTCCGAGCTGCCTGGAACCTGCTCGAGGGTTTGCTGCCTGCCCGAAACCCTTATTAGGTTGTCTGCTGCTTGCCCGAGGGTCTGCTGCTAGCCCGAAACCCTTCTCGGGCTGTCTACTGCCTGCTCGAGGGTTTGCTGAGGCTGCCCAAGCCCTTATAGGGCTTGTTGTAGGTGATCACGGGCAGAGGAGAGATGCTGAAGGTGGAAGAGAGGCAGCCCGTGAAGATGGGAGCCTGCTTGTGAGGGAGAAAGGTAGCTCGTGAGAAATCTGAAGGTGTCGTGAGGGTGTTGAAGAAACCCTAGCTCGTGAAGAGAGAGATAGAGTTGCTGCTGCTGTTCATCAAGGGTGAAACCCTAGTTTAGGGTTAGGTTGTAGAAGAGTGGGTGCCCCAGCTAGAATCCTCCATGCTAGGGCATAACCACAAAAGATTAACCTTCTCTTCAAAACCAGCGAAAAGAACTTCCTTGCGCAGCTGCAAGATGATGAGCAAGTGTGTGTGACAAAATGAAATGGATTGATCATCTTTTATATCCTTTGAGTCATCTGTAAGTGGACCAAAACTTAAAAGAACAAAATAATATTATTTTATTCTTTTATTACTTTGACTTTTACCTTTAGTGGTACTAAGTGTATTTTTGCACTTTCACTTTGACTCCTTAGTGGTACTAAGGGTCCTTATGTATTTTTGACTTTTGCTTTAGCCTTCTTTAGGTGCCCCAGTGGTCAAGACAAGTGGTCAAGGTGGTCCTTCATCCCCACTCAAAGTACATCATCATAAACAAAGAGAATTACTAATGCTTTTATCTCACACTCTGTGTGACACCAAGATCAGGTACTAGGTGTCTTAACCAAGGGTAGCTAAGCCTTGGAGAAGATCACAAAGCCCACAGATCGAGGGCTAGAATGTATCACATGCCCAGACCCGGTCTAGAGCTTATAGTGACATCCTGGTAACAGACCAGGTGCCTCAGCCATAGGCTGCATAATTTGACCCAAGGTCAAATACTTGGTAACAGACCAAGCGCCTCCATTCTCTCGGAGAATCGCCCTTAGCCCTGGGATGAGTCCCTAGTCCTGTATTAGGTTAAATTCCTGGTAACTGACCAGGTGCCTCCATTCAAAGAATGGCCACTTAGCTCTAGGCTGAGTCCCCCATTGCTGGACTGGTTCCACATATTGGTCCCTGACCAGATGTCTCCATTCAACAGAATGGTCACTTAGCTCTAGGCCGAATCCCCCAGTGCTGGATTGGTTCCACATCCGGGTCCCTGACCAAATGCCTCCATTCAACATAATGGCTACTCAACTCAAGGTTGCGTCCCCCAATGCTGGACTGGTTCCACATCCTGGTCCTGGACCAGATGTGCCCATTCTCCTAAGAGAATGGCTCTCGATGCTGCTCAGGAAAAATCAACACTCCCTCTCAGTGAGAGAGGCATTCTTTGCCATGCCAAGCTTGTCACGGAAGTACACGAACTTTGTTGCTGTTAGAGGCTTGGTCAGGATATCTGTGATCTGTTCATCTGTACAAATGTACTGCAACTTCAGAGTACCTCTTTGTACTAGGTCTCTGATGAAATGATACTTCATTTCAATGTGTTTCGATCTGTTATGAAACATCGGATTCTCTAAAAGCTTAATGCAACTTAGATTATCACAATGGATGATTGTTGAATCAAGCTTTCCACCAAAAAGATCATATAGAAGTTTCCTGAGCCAAACTGCTTCCTTGCAGGCATCACTTACGGCAATATACTTTTCCTCAACTGTGCTCTGAGCTATGGAACACTGTTTCCTGTTGGACCAAGAGATCATTGTAGATCCCATACTGAAGCAGTAAGCAGAGGTGTTTTTTGGGTCTATTGCATTGCCATCCCAATCTGAATCAGCATATCTTGCTAATAATACTCCACTACTGGAAGTATACCTGAGCCCATAAGTGGTCGATAAGTGATAGTACCTCGCACATATTTGAGTACATGTTTGGCAACTACCCAATGTATTTGCTTTGGATCGGACATGAATTGACTCAGAGCATTCATTGTATAACAGATATCTAGTCTCGTGTGTACGAGATACATAGAGGATCCAATGAGCTATCTGTATAGAGTAGAGTCCACACCTTGTGAATTGGTGACTGAGTCTCGCAACTTTGTCAAGTTGGTAGTCATGGGCATGCTCATGGACTTGCAGTCCTGCATCCCAAATCTTTGCAAGATGTACACTGCATACTTCCCTTGTGTCAGAGAGATCTCGCCTGGATTTTGCCAGACCTCTAAGCCAAGGAAATAATGCATCAAACCGAGATCCTTCATTTCAAATTCAGAGGTAAGCTCCCTCTTACACTGATCTATCAACTGTTCCTCACCTGTAAGGAACAAGTGATCCACATATAGGACAAGGATCAAGATATGATTATGAACAACCTTAAAATACAGATTGGAGTTAGCAGTACTTTTGGAAAACCCCAAGCTGTGGAGGAATCCATCCATCCTTGCATACCAGACTCTCGGTGCTTATTTGAGTTCATACAAGGCTTTCTTCAGTTTACACACATGGGTTTTATTCTCATGAGTCACAAACCCTTCAGGTTGTTCAATGTAGGCTTCCTCATTAATCTTGCCATTGAGGAAGGCTGTCTTTATCCAAATACTGCAGCAAGAGAAATGATGGTTCTGATGGTAGTATACCTGGCAACAAGAGCAAATGTCTCATCATAGTCAATGCCTTCTTTTTGAGTGAAGCCACGAGCTATGAATCTGGCTTTGTACTTCTCCACATTGCCATCAGTAGCATGCTTGTTTTGTAAAGCCATCTGGATGTTACCACTGACTTTCCTGTCGGTCTGGGAACAACTTCTTATACATCATTCTTCATGATTGAACTGTACTCTTCAATCATGGCATTAACCAATACTTGTTTACTTGCTGCTTCGTTGTACGTGGAAGGTTCAACACCAATGAGTTGGCTCATAAGACCAGAGTACTTCTGTGGTCTTATGCTTTCTTTGAAAGTCTCGGGAGGAGCTTTATGCTTCTTAGCTTCTTGTACCGTTTCTCGGTACCAGGCAGGCCTCCTTTTGGAAGGAGGAACTTCAAGCAGTTCTTCTGGTGGACTTTTAGTTTCCTTAAGTGCATCAGGAATTTGATCCTCAAATTCCTCTTCCTCCCTCTGAACTTCCGAAACTGGAATCTCAAGAGGAGGAGGTACTTCATCTTCCTTTGAAAGATCTTGTGTTTGACGAAACACAACTTCCTCATGGAAGATCACATCTCTACTAACTTCAATGTACCTCTATACAGGTACATAGATGCGGTAGGCCTTCAAGCTGTCAATGTAGCCAACAAATATACCTTTCTTACCGGAAGGCTCTAGCTTAGCCCTCTTTTCTTTTGGCACATGAATGTAAATCGGAGTACCAAATATACTCATGTGGTCAATTGCAGGTTTCTTGCCGGTGAAGACTTTTTCTGGAGTCTTCTCCCCCAGGATAGCATGAGGGCTTCTATTTTGGATGTACACAACAGTACATGCATATTTAGCCCACAAGGATAAAGGAAGATCTAGATCAGTAAGCATGGCTTTAGCAGCTTCACAGATCGTTCTGTTCTTCCTTTCTGCAACCCCATTCTACTGAGGGTTGTATGGTATAGTCAACTCTTTCTAGATTCCTACTTCTCGGCAAAAATCATCAAACTCATTAGACTCATACTCATCTCCGTTATCTGATCACAAGATACGAATGTGTCTGCCTATCTGATTTTCAATCAGAGCCTTGAACTCTTTGAACCTGTCAAAAGTTCACTTTTGGCCTTAAGGAAGTAAATCCATGATTTCCGAGAATGATCATCTATGAACAAGAAATAATACAAGCACCCACTCAAGGAGGGTGAAGACATGGGCCCACAAATGTCAGAGTGAATCAAATCCAATATACCTTTTGATCTATTCTTGCTCTTGGAAAATGATTTCTTAGTGTTCTTACCTAGAGCACATCCTCTGCAAATTCCATCCTGTTTGGGAGAAACCTCTGGCATACCTGTGACCATTTTTTGTAAGCCTGGAAGAGCTGTATAGTGAAGGTGTCCAAACCTTTGATGCCACAACTCACAAGGATCAATTGTATGATGTACCAAAGCATGAGTGGAATTTTTAGAAGCCTTACAAAGACCTCCCTCTCGAACCCCAATCTGTACAACTGAGCTTAGCTTTTCATTCTTTGCCCATAGTAGGAATTTCCTGTCCATGAAAAGGATTCTGTAGCCCTTGTTCTCTAAGCCAACAACAGAGAGAAGGTTCTTCTTCAAACCAAGAATATATAAGACATCATCAATATGTAACACCGTACCTGAATCAAGTTGAAGTGAAGTTGAGCCTGTTACTGACTAAGTCATCCTTAGTCGGTGTTATCAAGTGAGCCTGGTGAACCAAACAAAGATGATTTGTTCGGACTTCAGAAGAACTTCATACTTGCTTTTGGGAAGTGTTTTTTTTATCTACCACATGTTCATACCCCCTTGGGGGAGTTGTAATAAAATGTTTTAGCATGGTAGTGTCTGTAAGAGACTTGGTCTCCTGGACTCATTTGTCAATCCGATCAGCCCAGAGTGTTTTTTCCCTTGGTTATTATTGGTTGTTGAATAAACGACTGATAATTTCTGAGTTTTTCACTCAATACCTCCAAAGTTGCGGTGGTCGGCTTGACATTTAGGTCTATTGAGGTTATTAGAGTCTGTGTGTCAATGTATAAACATGCTAGGCATTATGGTCGAGTCATATGAACATGTGCTAAGTCCCCCTAGGTTTTTTTTTCTTCTAATTTTTAATTTTAATTTTTCCACAAAACTTAGGCTATTTTTTAATAGTCTAAATGGAAAAATTGGTTTTGTAATAAAAGTGGGGTTAAAAGTCAGTTTCAGTCATGGGGGTGCTCATTTTCTAACTCGAAACACCTGGTAAACCCATAAACCCACTTTTCCTAAGTTTTGAGTGATTTTTCTATCACTCAGGTAAGAAAATCCCAAAAAATCAAATATTAAATAATTTAATTAAAAATTAATTAAATAATGGAGCAAATCCAAGATCCTAAATCAGTGGGATTTGCTCCAATTTGATTCAAATCAGTCTCATCGGCTTCGGATTGACTGAGACTTATCATTCCTTAACTGAAGGCATCGATCAGGGCTGAAGAGGAGCTTAACTGGCTCATGCTAGTCTGAGGGTTGCGCCCTCTTTCTCTCTCCTCCACACGTGTGGATCAATTTGGCAGTTGTTTGATGGGTGGGTCAATTCACTGAGTGAGGTGTCATTCCGATTTGCAGTTCCAGTCCAGTTAGACTTAGTTCATCATCAGATCAGGCTCGGCTTAACTCTCCATCAGCTGCAGTCTCTCCTTCAGTCAGGCATGTGCCCCTCTTAGCCAGTCTGGCTATAAATTGAAGCTGCCATTCCCTTCTCGAAGCTAGTTCGAGTTGGAGAGAATAGGCTTGCTATTGTAATACTGTTGTAATCTTTTCATTGTTGGAATAAAGAAGCTTTGGAGGCTAAATGGTGTAATGCTCTCATGTGTGTGGAATAAGCGTTGTCTTGCGGCTATTGATGTTGTCGGTTTTTCTCTCAATTTCTGCATCTGAACCTTGTCTGGCTTAAATGATTCAGCTGGGAGTGTAGTTGGGCAAGTAAGATTACTTGTTTTTCTGTATATCATAGCATATGTGTTTGAAGATCTAGCTTATACATGTTTAATAAGCTTATTTGCATGTAATTCTTGTCTCTTTTTCATATATATATATCCATATCTCATAAGGTTTTGTGCAAGGTTGTGTGTTTAGCTTTCAGGTGGCAAGGATTGGACGAGTTGTGGATCTAGTTTGACTCCACTGTTCATCTGACATTTTTGTGAAGGCATTGCCTCTCTGTATTCCACTGACAAGTTTCCCTTGCAGATCTATCCAACAACAGGCCTTTCCCCTTCTCTTCCTCCATTTTATTAAAATCAATCTTCCAGTTATTTGTTCATCCTCTTATGATCATATCTACTTCTAAAAATTGCTTATACATTGTTGGCTCTAGTTCCTAAGAGTCTTGTTGCTTAGATCTGAAATTTCATAAATAATATCACACTTTAAAGATAGATCTAGGTGAAGAAATTCCTTTTTGCAAGTAGTTAAATCATAGATTTAAAGCTTGCTCATAAGGTAGTTTCTTTTTTCGTTCTTTAAAGATTTAAATTCTGCAAGAAAGTGCACACCATATTGGCTGCCCTAAAAGCAAGCCAAGATCCCAAGGAAAGCTTGCTTTCTTTGGTTCCCTTTTGCAAAACTAAATTGTCCCTTTTTTTAACAATTTTTAACTTAGTCTTTTTTTTCGGTAATTAGTGTGGTGACCCAAAGCACTTTTAAAGTGTTTTTGGGCATATTTGATTTTAATAGCTTGCTGGTGTTTAGCAGGTTTAACAAAAAAGAGAAGGAGACTCTGCCCGTTTTCTGACTCTTGGGTGAACCGGAGCTTCCCGGAGGCTTCCCCTATCGCTGTGCTTCCTTTTAGGCTTGTTGTAGGTTTGTTGTAAGCCTTTGGATCTCAGATAACAAGGACCAAAGTGCAATTAGTTTGCTGATATTGTAACCTTTAATAATAAAGAATCACTTCGAGTAGGCTCTTTCGAGCCCACTCCCCATCTCCACCCTAGGGGAATCTGCGTCTGTTTCACCTTTTTGCACTTTTTCTCGTTTTTTTGCTCTAGCTTAGTCTTGTCGTGCAAGATTGTATACTTTGATCATATTTGTCATTATTCCATATTTTGAAATCAAAGTAATACTAATACTTACCCCACGAATCCCCGATTGAACCGAAAGGTGAAAGAGGATTGTGGTAGGATTAATTAGAAAACCTGTGGTGTGTGTTTTTGCTTCTATTTTCATTGTTACTTTTCACAAGCAAGCAGTAAAATTAACCCCTCCTTAATTTCCTGATTGAGGTCCACTTGGACCGAAAGAGATTCTTGGAGGGTCTTTTTTTTAACAAGAACACCCTCTTAAAATTGACTAAAGTTTACAAGACTCTGGTGTATATGCTATGCACTTGGCTGGGGTTCGTCCAATCAGTCAAGCTGCATCAAAAGCAACACGAGTGACTAGATTAATTAGGATTCACTTTCCCAATTAACCACCGCAGGCGAAAATCCAACACCTCGATTAAACCGTAAACGGTGGAAAAATACCCAAAGGAAGTGGGAACTACTGGACAGTGACCTCGAGGCGTCGATCTTTGTTACATCCTAGCGGGTGTATTATGAACATAGTCTCAGAGACTCCATCCAGCCCACACATTCCTTGCGGGTAGCTGTAGTGGTTGTTACTTTTGGACATACTCCAAGTACCCCCCGGGTATATCTGGAGTCCCCCTACCTAGTTTAATTCACTCATCTTTTCACATTAATTTAAAACGTACCAAGATACAATTGCACAACATTCACTCCAGCACTTGCAAGCACTCTTAATTGTTTTTGACTCCATTTAAAGGCACTGGTCAACTCTTTATTTCCTTCAATCTATATGTGATTGGGTGTCATATCGTGCTTATTTGTGATTGTCTCATCATGTTATCTGTTGTTTACAATTGTTAAATCAAAACTCCTAAAAAACTTACTCATTTAATACCATCATCATCTAAGTAACCAGCCTTAGTAACTTGTTGGGTCTACCCCCCTTGGCTTCGTTAGGAGTTTGCTTAAACGGAGGAGTCAAGAACAAGGTGACATCCTTGACTCGAGACTTGCCCCCAAGGACACACTGAGTGGCTTGAAGATTTCTGCCACGTTCCCCTCCAGGTGTGTGAAAGGCGGCAACAGAGCCAACTCTTTCAATCTTGTATGTGGAGTCATCTCCAAGTTCCACTTGTGTAGTGAACTTCTTCTTTCTGTAACTGGTGAGTGCTCCACCATTTCTTGTCATATGTCTGGAGGCACCACTATCCACTAACCAAGAGTTAGCACTGTCGGTGATGGATCCAGAGAGAGCCGAGATCAGGTAGTACTCTCTTCTAGGTTTGTCTTTTTTAGTAGCCCTGGTGTTTTCTTCTTCTGTAGCAAAAGATTGGAATCTTCTATTGATTTTCCTCTTGGGCTGCCTGCAATCCCTAGCAAAGTGCCCAAAATTATGACAATTATCGCATTCCACTTTTGAAACATCAGAGTGCTTACCTTGAGGTTTCTTTCCCTTCTTTTACTAAGGGGAGGGCCTCTTGAACTTCTTTGTCTTCACTGTAAGTGCAAGGTTCCCTTCTTTAGTTGCCTTGCCTGAAGTCCTTCCTTTTTCTTTTAAGCAATCATGCCAAAGTCTTTCAAAGTTTGGCTGATTCTCACGTCCATTGACAGATGTCAAGAATGTTTCCCAAGAGTTTGGGAGACCATCGACTACAGTCTGCACAAGATCATCGTCATCTACAGCAATACCAATAGCAGTAAGTTGATCTCTTACTTGTGTAATCTTTGTGAAGAAGGTGTTGATGAAATTGTCATTGATGCCACATGGACTTGCAGTGGCCCCACAAGTTGTCATTGATGCCACCAAGTCCCACCTGCAGTGCCTTGGACCCCTTACAAAGTGGGTTTGAGCCTTGAACCCCTTACAGAGTGGGTTTGTGCCTTGAAGCACCTTGTACCTAGTTAGCAAGGTCCTTGTACCCACAAGGATGGATCTTGGAGCCACCACCTTGTTGAAGATGTTGAAGACCCTGTCGATGGTGTTGAAGACCCTGGAGATGGTCCTGAAGCCTTAATGGACGATGGAGAACCCCTAGATGGGTTGGAGAAGCATTAATGACCCATTCTATGGTCATTCATGCTCTGATGGTATCATAGTACCCCATGAGAAGACCCATCTACCCCGTCGATGATTTCATGATGGATCTTGACCCTTGAGGGTCTCCTAGTGTGGTTGAGGTGGTTGAAGAAGCCTATGAATCCTCTTGCTTGTTGAAGAAGCCCTTGGACCCACACTTAGTGGTTTGATGACCTTACAATACTTATTGGGGTCATGGAGCTCTTATATGATGATGATGACCTTGAATGGTCTTTGACATGTTATGGAACCCCTAGTATGATGAAGAAGCCCATGGAACCCCTGTTGAAGACCCTGACCCTTGCAAAGTTCATGGATCCCACTACTTGCACTTGACATGGTTAGATGGCATGATGATGTGGTCTTTGGTGACTTAATGAAGTCATGGAACCTTGTGAAGACTTTGATGCCCATTGCTTGCACTTTATGTGGTTAAGGCACCCACACACATATTGGCTTGATGATGGTCCATTTAGTGACAAGCTTGAATCCCATGATGGCACCTTGCACATGGAACGCCATTAAAAGCCCTAGTGGCTTGATGCAACCCTACGAAGATGTGGAGGACACACTTCTATGAATTTTAAATGATGTGGTTGACTTTGAAGGATGTTTTAAAAGAAAATTAATAAAAATACACAAGGTTGACCATTGAGGTGGTAAGAAAAATAATAAAAATACACAAGGTTGACCATTGAGGTGGTAAGAAGTTTAAAGTCAAAAATAAAATTCAAATTAATAAAAATTCTTACCTTTGAAGACAAGTCGGCCAGCATGAAACATGTCCACTTTAATGTGTATATAAACACATCCAAAAAATGATGGATGCAAAGAAGTGAATTCGTGGAGATTGGTCTGAGGTTTTTTTTTCGCAGTAGCAGAGGAGCAATTCGTTTTTACAGAGAAATGTTTGGGCATCTTCACTAAAATTGGCATAACTTTCTCATACGGAATCGGAATTACAAAATTCTTGGCTTGTTGGAAAGCTTGTTACGAGGGCTATGCGATGACATGATCTATAGTATATTTTGGTTTGTCTACTATTTCTTCATATTGTGATCTTCGGAAAGGTATGGTTCATTCTTCTGGGTTTCTCTTGTGATGGCACATGTCTCTCATGGATAGAGTTCATCTGTGATCTTAGTATGTGAGCCTCTATATTGGTATATATATTTGAAGTCATTATGGAGGCTATGATGATGATCTTGCATACCTTTATTCTATGATATGATACACTTTATGATGATAATGTATGTGATAATGATGTACACTTTATGAAGTTGATGCACTCCTATACAATATGATGTACATGCATACCATAGTGTGATGATGCTCTCCTACACATTATGATGTATACTTGATTTTGATGATGCATACACGCTGCACAATGAGATGATGATGATACATATTTGATGACGATGATGCATACCTATGATGATGATGCATGACGATGCATGCCTTACGTTCGGTGAAAACATAGCATAATTACTTGTTTAGTAATTGTGTATGATGAGGTGTACAATGATGTACATGAGCAGTAGTGATGAGTAGCAGAGATGAGCGGCAGTGATGAGCAACAGAGATAAGTAACAGTGATGAGCAGCATAGATGAGCAACAGTGATGAGCAGATTGACCAGCAGAGTGATGAGCAAAGATTGATGTGCAGAGTAGAGGTAGGTTGTGCAATAGATCCATATGATTGCTTGCATGAAGAATCTAGCACTTGAGGATTGGACTCCTCAAACCCTTCTTAGTTGGAGCTAAGAAAACCAGGCTGGGTATTGTTATGAGAGTTGGTGCTCTTTTCATTAGTTGGTGCTGATTGTAATTGAGAAGATTGTTGCTTTCCATGTACAATAAATAAAGATCAAAATTCCATATATTCTTGTGTCTCTTTTGATATAATGTTGTGTTTATGACTCATGATGAATTTGATTATGCAATTGATGACATAATGATTGATATGCTCTGATTGACTAAAAGAAGGTAAAAAGTTTAAAATTGCTTACACATTGATTCACCCCCCCTCTCAGTGAGGCCATTGTGTCCAACAGAAGGGTCCAACCACTTCATCCTTGTTCATCTTCAATGTTCGAAGCCTTTTCTTCAAAACTCTCTTCTGACTGGGAGCCTTCTTCTCATACAGGTTGGCCAAGGTGTCAAAGCATTCTTTGGTAGTCTTCAATGATGTGATGTTGGGCATCAAAATTTCTTTGATAGAATCATAGATGATCCTTCTAGCCTTAGCCTGCTTCTTCTTGTAACCAATTCTGCCAGCATTAGATGTTGGCTCTTCTATGGTGTTGAACACCAAGTCATCAAGGTCATTTTCCTCTAGTATGGATGTAAGCCTAGTTTTCTAGGCATTGTAGTTGGCTGAACCTTGAAGCTTTTCTTCTGGCCTGAAAATGTTGGTAAGCCATCTCTGCCACTACTCAACTGTCAAGTCTACAAAATATCCCAAGGTCTAGGAAGACAACATCAATCTGCCTCTTACTGGGTCTTGACATGCTAAGCTCTGATACCATGTTGAATTTTAGCATTAGCATGAATACTTTTAAAATTTTGTAGACTATCAAATAACAATAGACAAGTGCAGTAGTAATATCAACACATCAAAACACTGTACACAAGATTTTTTCACTGGGGAAACCTTTAAAGGACAAAACCCCAAAAGCATTAGTAATTCATCTCGTAAATGAGATGACTGAGTTCTTCAATCTCAGAATTATGAGATGAATGTTTTCTTCAATAATTCTTCTAGGGCATCACTGATAAAAATTTACAAAAGATAAATTTCCAACAAAACCAAATTAGGGCTTTCTGCCCTCATTCTTCTCTACTGCCTGGAATCTCAGATTGGCTGCTCGGAGCCTGTTCCTTTCTACTCGGAGTCTACTCGAGTTGCTCGAACCTTTGTCTGTTGCCCGGAACATCGCTCAAGCGTTCTTCCTGCTTGCCCGAAACCCTGCTGTCTGCCTGGAACCTTGTCCAAGCTGCCTGAAACCTGCTCGAGGGTCTGTTGTTAGCCCGGAACCCTTCTCGAGCTGTCTGCTGCCTGCCCGAGGGTTTGCTGAGGCTTCCCAAGCCCTGATAGGGCTTGTTGTAGGTGATCACGGGCAGAGGAGAGCTGCCGAAGGTGGAAGAGAGGCTACCTGTGAAGAGTTACAGGCTTCCTGTGAAGATGAGAGCTTGTCCGTGAGGGAGAAAGGTAGTCCGTGAGAAATTTGAAGGTGTTGTGAGGGTGTTGAAGAAACCTTAGCTCGTGAAGAGAGAGAGAGAGAGTTGCTGTTGCTGTTCATTAAGGGTGAAACCCTAGTTTAGGGTTAGACTGTAGAAGAGTGGGTGCCCTAGCTAGAATCCTCCATGCTAGGGAATAACCACAAAAGATTAACCTTCTCTTCAAAACCAACGAAAAAAACTTCCTTGTGCAGCTGCAAGATGATGAGCAAGTGTGTGTGACAAAACGAAATGGATTGATCTTCTTTTATATCCTTTGAGTCACCTGTAAGTGGACCAAAACTTAAAAGAACAAAATAATATTATTTTATTCTTTTATTACTTTGACTTTTACCTTTAGTGGCACTAAAGGTCTTTTTGCACTTTCACTTTGACTCCTTAGTGGTACTAAGGGTTCTTATGTATTTTTGACTTTTACTTTAGCCTTCTTCAAGTGCCCCTGTGGTCAAGACAAGTGGTCAAGGTGGTCCTTCATCCCCACTCAAAGTACATCATCATAAATTAATTGCTTTTATCTCACACTCTGTGTGACACCAAGATTGGGTACTAGGTGTCTTAACCAAGGGTAGCTAAGCCGTGGAGAAGATCACAGAGCCCACAGATCGAGGGTCAAAGTGTATCACATGCCTAGACTTGGTCTAGGGCTTATAGTGATATCTTGGTAACAGACCAGGTGCCTCAGCCATAGGATGCATAATTTGACCCAAGGTCAAATACTTTGTAACAGACCAAGCGCCTCCATTCTCTCGGAGAATGGTCCTCAGCCTCCGGCTGAGTCTCTAGTCCCGGACTAGGTTAAATACTTGGTAATTGACCAAGTGCCTCCATTCAAAGAATGGCCACTCATCTCCAGGCTGAGTCCCCTAGTGTTGGACTAGTTTCACATCCTGGTCCTTGACCAGATGTCTCCATTCAACAGAATGGTCACTCAGCCCTAGGCCGAGTCCCCCAGTGCTGGACTGGTTCCACATCTTGGTCCCTGGCCAGATGTCTCCATTCAACAGAATGGCTACTCAACTCAAGGTTGAGTCCCCTAGTGCTGGACTGGGTCCACATCCTGGTCCCTGACCAGATGTCCCCATTCTCACAAGAGAATGGCTCTCGATGCTGCTCAGGAAAAATCGACACTTACCTCTGCCAGATGCCTAACAATTGAGGAGATCAACTCCCATGCTTACCAATGAATCTCTTCTCTTGAGGCATCCTCATAGATGGATTATCTTCCTCTTGCGTGTCCGGGTCCTCTGGGAAGAGACCTCTCACCCTTCTTCTCCTCGCTGTTCAGCCTTCATGCTGCTCTATCCAACTTCAAACTTTTTTTCCAAAACTAGATGCTTGAGAAGAAGATTAAGGGTTTGATTTAAAATCATGTCCAACTGCTGCTTCAAGTTTACCAATCTCTGAGCAAATATGTTGGCTTCTCTTTTTCCTCCTTTAGATGGCTTGTTAACCTGGTTAAGGATGTTTGCAAAGCATAGGAATTGCTTTTTACAAAGAAATAGTAGTAAGTTCCAATTGTAAAAGTGAAATGTGCATGGAATTGCCAAGTCTGTTCCTTGCTTTTAGTAGCAGAAAGCAATTGCCCAAAATCTGTATTCTTTATAAGAGAAAAAAGGATAAGTAAAACAGACAAGTATTTGTCATAGGGAATCCTCTTGGCGTGTCATGCGTGTCTTCTTGAGACTGTTTTCTTTCTTTTGCTCTGCATTTCTTTGTCTTCATATTAAGCAGTAAAGTTTTCATGGTATCAGAGATGTCCAGGTTTAAGAGTTTTGTTCTAGAGTTGATGAAGACAGATCCGAGGGTCCTTCAAATTCATGGACCTGTGGGTTATGGCCCACATATGGACTGATAACCTTGTCCATGGCAGCAATGAATCTTAACGCAGGCAGATCCGAAACTTACTCGTGAGCTCACAGGTCACAGCGGATCTCTTCAGCGTAGGCACGGAATTCACACTTGACTTTCTAAAGTGTACAACCTCCATGCATGGCATTCTTCCCTTGGTGCGTTCTCACACATTTGCGAACAAAAATGGCCAACTTAGTACCCAAATGGGTTTGTCTTTGTCCACATCAAACCAGCGATCGCTCTCAAGGAACTCAACTGCAACATGATAATATGCTTCCATCATTTACTTCTTTCATGGGGCGATCTCACGGATTCCTCAATTTCAAAATGGCTTCTCCAGAAACCAGTGACGATGATTTAATTCATGGATTTGTAGCCCAGGGATTTCTTCCACCTCCACGCTGAATTTCTTCACTTGTCACGATCTCGCCTCCCTCAGCAGACCTCAAAATGCATTGGTCTTTTTCAGTAAACCAAAGGGAATTTTCTCCTTTGTGGCTTTGACTGCTCCTTACACAGGCTCGTTGGATTTCCTTCATATAGAACGGACCTCACACAATCATGAATTTCACATTCATATTCATAACCACACAAGTTCATGATTCAAACACAATAAAACAAAAGAACTTTCACAACCAGTCAACGATTTTCTATTATTATATTGCACTCCAACACAATACGGCCACTAAGGGTCAAGACACCCTCTCAAATTGATTTTTACAGTGTGCCTGGCCTGTTCAAAACCACAGAAGCTCACATCTTAAATAATGTAAACACAATATGGATCGGATCACCGAAAGGATCCGATCGAATCTTTAAAATTGCTCCTAAATCACTGACAAACAAGATTGAATCTGAGGAAGTTGCAATCTTTGGCCACGTTGACCTTCTGGAAGGTTTTGGAATTTTTTTGATTGGGGGTAGGGTTGATGCTCCTGCATCAAGAGTTCTCATTAATTCTGCTGGTTGTTCGTGACAAAGGTGTTTGGCTTCAGTGGAAGAAATGAGGCTAAGGAAAAACAACTAAACATAACTAAAAAGTAGCAACAAAGTTTGATATTGAGAAGTTCAATGGTTACAATTTCACCACGTGGAATCCAAACATAGAAAATGTGCTCACAAAGAAAGATGCGTGGACTTTACTGTATCTCTGATACCATGAAACACATTACTGTTTTCTTTCTTTTGCTCTGCATTTCTTTGTCTTCAGATTAAGTAGTAAACTTTTTCATGGTATCAGAGTTGTCTAGGTTTAAAAGTTTTGTTCTAGAGTTCTCATTGCCGGTCGTTTGTGACAAATGTGTTTGGCTGCAGTGGAAGAAATGAGGCTAAGGAAAAACAACTAAAGAGAACTAAAAAATAGCAACAAAGTTCGATATTGAGAAGTTCAATAGTTACGGCTTCACCATGTGGAAGCCAAACATGGAAAATGCCCTGACAAAGAAGGATGTGTGGACTGCTGTTGCTGGAAAGCCAACAAATATAAGCAACGAAGAATGGATCAAGATGCATAAGACAACACAATCTGCAATCTGCCTTTGCCTTGCAGATTTTTGTGATTCTCAATGTCTCTGAATCCCCATTGGCAAAGGACATGTGGGAGAAGCTATATGCTCTGTACGCTTCCAAGTCATTAATTAATAAGATGTTGTTGAGAAGAAAGGTTTCCAGACTAAAGATGAAGGAAGGATCAAAGCTTGCTGAGCATTTCAATGAATTTGATACATTGATGAGACAATTAGCTTCCATTTTATATCAGTGGAGTTTGGTGTATCGATGTATTGTTAACTCAGTTTGCCATATTCATGGGAGACTTTGATAATAGTGAGTAGTGGATCTTCTGGGGATAATCCCAAGATCGAGACCAATGCAGGACTATTAACAAGAGTCTCTTTAGATTTGGAGGCATTATCTTTGAAAGGCTGCTCTAGAGAAAGGAAAGACAATGGATTTCATGGTAGATGCAAGTCCAAGGGTAGATCAACTAGTAGGAAGAGGAAATTTGAAGTGGTGTGTTGGAGATACCAAGCCTTTGCAAAAGGATTTAGGAGTTCATTCCCATGCCTAGTTGCAAATCTCTCATCTTGATGGCAACCTCGTCGATGAATTTTCTTCCTCTTGTGTGCCTTGGGTCGTCTGTGAAGAGGCTTCTACCAATTCTTATTCTAACTAAACTTACAAAGTTTCTGGGCTGTGCGTCAAGTCCATTTGTCTAGGCATTTGTAGGTGGCTGTGGATGTTGTGCCTCAAAGTTTGCCCCTAACTTTCTAGTTAGCTCCTACCTTCTCATTTTGGCCTTTCATGTTGGGATGGTCCTTCACTCGCTCCTGTTGACCCCTTCAATGCTCCTTTGGCTTATGTTCATAGGTTGGCTACAAACTTGAAGTAGATTGCCCTCTTTAGATGGAATGGTGCTACAGTGTTCCATTGAGTGTATTGGTATACTAGAAATAGTCTGCTTTTATGACCGCCCTTCTTCTACTGCTCAACTTTGAAAATCCAAATTGGAAATGACCAAAAAGTCAGCACTCTTTCCCTCATTGGATAACTTGACTATAGATTGATTTGTTAAAGTTAATGCAACTGCGAGACCCATCCTCAGGAAGGATGGTACCCTAGTTAGTTAACTAGGGTTTCTGGTTAGTTAACCAGACAAAGTAAGTCCTTAGAAAGTACCATAGGGCCCCCAACAGTCTCTTGGGGTTCTTGGTCTGGGACCAAGCAGGTTGATGCCATGGCAAACTCCCTAGCACGTGGTTAGGGCCCCTATATATTTCTAGGGTATTCTGGTCTGCGACTAGACAGTTTCTTGGTCACGAAGACCAAGTAGATCCTGTAGGTTGAGACGGAGAATTCCTGGTTTGACTTAGCTTTATTGTTTTTATTTTAGTATGACCACTTGACCATTGGTACCGTACTAAGTCAACTTAATATTATTTTTATGTTATGATTGGTAAATCTCCTAAAAGCTAGGGTAGTTAAGTGATCCTTCTAGAAGGCATGTCAAGATTATAAATTAAGTCCTAAACTTCATTTTTGAAGAGTGTCTTGATGAGAAAAAAGAGATATGATCCATTGTCTGCTGTAGGGTGTGCTGCTGCTCCATTGTCTTGGCATCAAGGGTTTTATGTTGTTGTTTTAGACTGCTATTTTTTGTCTTATCTGTTGTTGCTGTTTGGAGCTGTCATATTCTCTTTTTTTCAGCCATCTAAGTTCCTCCCTTCTGTTTGGACTACCTACTGCTGAGCCATGAATTTATTGTGGGCTGCCTTGAGCTGGGCGTGAACTGTTTGGGTGTTTTAGAGTGGGCCGTGTCCATTGTTAGCTGCCCAGACTTGGGCTGTGATCATTGTTGGCTGCCCAGACTTAGATTGTGAGCTAGAGTGGGTTGTGACCCTTGTGTGGCTGCTCAGACCTGAGTCGTGGTTTGTTTGGGATGCCCTAGGCTGGGCATGATCCCTTTAAGGGCTGCTAAATTCAGCCTTGATCTCCTGTTGACTGTTAGACTTGGGATGTGATCTGTTGGGTGTCTCAGACTTAGACCGTGACCATGTTTGAAGACCTCTGGTTACTAGATAAGGTCTGGTTGTGTGTGGACTGTCATCATTTTTGGTTTGCTGCTATTTATTTGGGTTTTCCATCCTTGTTGACTGGGTTACCTTGACTGTTATTGTACTTGACTAAACCCACAAAACTCTATTCTCTCTCTCAGGTTGTCCTATGTTCCTTTGGTGATTTGTCTTCAAAAGACAATGTCTGATCTAAAAAGAATATATTAGTATAAGGAAGGTCTAAACCCACTTTGCTTTCTTTTCTTTATAGTTTATTAGTTTTGTTTATTAACTTGTCTTTTATAGTACCGTTGTTACTGTTTATGTTCTATTTCCTATACCTTGCAATTAATAAATTCTATCTCAAGGACCAACTTTAACAGTGATCTCCGAGGAGTGTTAAAGTTGAAAGAGATGAAAATTATGTTTTAATTGTATTAAAGCTGTACTGTTTTGTATCTAGCGTTGATTTAGATTTTATCTTATGAATTAAAGTACAAATTTTTAAATTTTCTATCTCAAACCCTAACCTAACACAAATCTCAACATGGAATCAGAGCTTAGGGTGTGTAGCTAACTCTGTTATGCAAGCTAACATAACACAGATCTTAAGGTAAGGGTTTCAACATTAATCAACTTGATTGCAGGGATTTCTTGGTAAACCACATCAAGTTGACTATGAGGGTTTGAACTTTATCTAACCTGGCCACAAGGGTTCATTGGCCAATGAAGAAAATAAATGACATTAACCTGAATATTTCATTCACACATTCTGTCAAACACTTGAATATCTAGGGTTTTTGATTAAAAATTTACTCATAAACTTGAAATAAAAACCACCACTTCAAGATCTTCTCAAATACTGAAGTGTTAATCATACACATGGGACACAAATAATTTTGGTCAACAGACTGGGCAAAACCCCAACTCTAGGGAAAACCCTAGAAGAAGAAAAATTTATTAAGAAGAATACTTAGAAATTTTTCATCAAGACATGAATTAATTCCTTCAACCCTCACTGACAGAATTCACCCAAACTGAAACAACAACAAAAATACGTTGAAATTCGTGCCAATTTACAGCTGTACGGCCTGTTGTACGACCCCCACACGTGTGCTGTATGGCTGTACCTTTCTGCTGTACTTTTTGCCTCCAAAATTGTCCCACATGTGCCTGCAATTAATGCAACTGTACGACCTGTTAGTTTGCACTAAATGAGACAACACTGCCTCGGGATTTGTGTCCACATGTGCTGCTATACAGATTGTTGTCAGACTGCTGTTGTATGATCACCTTTTGGCTGCCTTGGGAAATGTGCTGCTCCTTGCCTTGGGAATCGTGCCATTGCTCTAGCATATCTCTTCTCTCTCCTCAATCTTCTTTCCTCTCTCTTCATTAATGGTGTTTTCAATTTGTCCTCTCTCTCTCTGTTTTATACTTAAAAAAATTGTAACCACCTATCTTAACCACTTAATCTAGGGTTGAGATACATTTACAAAATCAAGGGCCATCATGTAATTCACTCACATTTAATAATTAATTCACTTTAATTATTAAATAAACACTTGAGTGAGACCCAACCTATAAAGTATGGAACATCACTTTATTTATGTAACATTCACTTATTACCTATGTAGCACGGGAATCGCTCCTGGCTTTTAGGAAACTTGTTTCCGAAGTTCTGACGTTCTAGGGAACTTGGGAACTTATAGGGAACTTTTGCAATCTAGCAGGAACCGTTCCGGATGGTTGAAAACTTATTGGGAACTTTTACTCTAAAATCGGAAACTTGGGGACTTTTTTTTGCGTGTTTCCTTCACCGAGAACTTCCACGCATTCATGATCTCCATGCTGGTTGTTAACAACATTCCTATTTCCTTGCGACCATACATAAACATGGTTGACTCAGAATTTTTTCTCTAGAAAACTTAGTTGCAATAAAAGTCTTTTTTGTGCTACCTTGTCGAGTTGGTGCACTGATCTCTCTATCGCTCGTGCTAGAGTATTCACTCGTCCCTACGCTGAATTGCAGTTACCGCTAATCAATAATAAATTTAAGTTTATTTTTTACTTTTTATATATTATTAGATAAAAGAAAATAAATTTATTTATTTTACTATTTACTTTATGAATAAAAAGTAAACTTTTAACTAATTGGAAATGGTTTTAGATCTTACTTTAAAACTACATTCATATATTACATTTAAAAAAAATTATCTTGATTTTTATTTTATAATAATTTAAATTTGAATATTTATACACCTTTGCAAATACCCTGGCATAGAATGTTTTGTAAACATATAATATTCTAATACATTCTAATCATAGTCGACACAAAACTGAAAACTTACTCTATACATATAGCCACAAATATAGGGACTATAACTTTTAAACGTCCCCACTTTAGAAAGAGTCTACCTTATATAATCAATGATGTCGATGGTAATCTTGATTTTATTGCCATTTCCATCTGCTAAGAGGTTCTAGTTTCAATTGTAATACAAGGGATAAGTTAAATCATCCGATTTGTGTTTATGTTTCTTTTCTTCTCTATGTTTCTTCTCTTCTTATGTTTTTTTTTAATTATTTTATTTTTATATTTTTTTAATATATATTATTGTCGTTCCCAACCTGTCGTTTCCTGCAAATTTGGGGGAAACTTCTAGACATATCAGATACTCGTACCCACGTTCCATACGTTCCCGCGTTCCGGAAACTTGTGCAACATAGCTTATTACATAAATATACAAGGATAAAGTCTAAGTCCTCCTCATCACACCACACCAAAAATATGAGTGAAGACCTTCAGAGTTAACTTTCAACAACCATAAAAGTGATAAAGCTAGTAAAGATCTGATATTTATTTTCGTGAACAGTAGATCATTCATATGTTATTACACACAGCTGGATAGCCTCATACAAGTTTTAGTTTGCAATAATTAAAATAAATATTTCTGAGACAGCTAAAGAAAATGATGTGTTTATTTCAATAGTGCTGTTAGTCTAAGCCTTAGATGTAACATCAGAAAGGAGATAATGAGATTGGCATGTCAATTATAGCTAGCAGGTTTAACTCAGGTATGGTGAGTAAGAAGCCTACTTATTTAGATCTTGATGTGTGTTCATAATCAAGGGCTTACGTGATCTTGATATCTTCTAACTGGATTATTTTCACTACAAGTCTAAAGAGTATCATGATTCATTGAATAATGTGATCAGAGTATGCTAATGAAAAGAAGCTTAGAAGCTACACTAAAGGTCATTTAGGAATTAATCATGGTCATTTGATAGGTTGATCTTCTTCATTTGGAATCAGATGCAGACTGTTTTCTAAAGTCTTAGGCATTCCAATGGAGGAAAGGATTACAATCAAGGAATGTTGTCAAAACCATTCAACATAAGTTTTGCGACACAGGAAAACCATTTAATTGAGGAAACCCTGAATATTTTGGGTAATGGAATTCCATTAATCAATGAAATGAATATACAGTGTCCCTTACCTAATGTCGACAAGGGGTGAAGGTCTCAACATTGTTTGCAATTTGAAAATATTTCTTGATACTCTTTAAATTCTCCATTGAGGACAATATGAGTTCTGTTGAAGGTTACAACTCCCAGTCATCTGTAACATAAATTGTCAATATGGTTACATGACTAACTTCACTGGCACTCTAACTAATATGAAACTCAATAAATTATGCAACTCCATGACTTACCAATAGTCAAATACAGTAAAATGAAAATGAAGATGATTAGTGTTGAGAATTTTAATCTGATGTGCTATGTTTATGTTTACTTTTCAGCCCTAAGCTGATTTGCTTGGTTGGAACACTGATAGTGTTGTTTTTCAGGTTGGAGTTGTTTGAGACCCAACAATCTTCTTCCCATTTTCCACCATCGGCAATGCCCCCGTCCCAATTCTATGTTCCCAACATGCTACAGCCCTGGAATGAACAAGATTACCAGCTAGGATATCATTCCAAGATGACAAACATAAAACATTGGAAGCAACATAAAAAAGAAGAGCTGCTTACTACGGATCCTACCAAAATAGGTTCCAGCATTGATGAAGGATTGAAGCAGAATTGCAGATCTTTATTTTCCTCTATGGTCATCGCCAATTTTTTATTTCTATTCTTAGTTAGGATTCCCTTCCCTCAAGTGATTCTATGATAATCTTCAAATCACCTTGAGAAAAAATAAATCCATTTTCAGCACCACCTTGATTCCCTCCAAGACCTTTAAATTATCCATGAATCTGTTGGTGGCTGTTCCTATATTGGTTGCTTAGATAGAAAGAGGATTGCTTGATTGATCTCCAAGAATTTCCACTATATGCTTGCTTTTTCGGGGTTACCCTTAAAACTTTATTAAAGCGCAACTTGATTAAAGGGGAGGTGGGGCACATCTGCAATGTGTGCTGTGTTTCTTGGTTGTTATCTTCTTTAAAGACTTATTGTATTCATGTTTATGCCCTAGACCAATACAAGTCAAATATTTTGGAAAACAGGTTTTGTCTTCCTCAATATTGAGCGTGCTTGGATGGGCACCAACTCCACACTTGTCCTCCCTTTTCGGACACTAGGAGATCGCCTTGGAGGCGTTCGGGCAAGAGATGATTGACGTCCACCTACAGAGTATCTTCCTTGATGTTGATCTCACTAGGGGCCAGCAAGCAGAGCTCAAGCATTCTAGGGATCAAGTCATAGCAGCAAGGGAAGAAAAAAAGTGGGTCGTTATCCAAGATCTTTGAGATGTCATTTAGGACTCCCCCCTCTAGGATATTCTCGCTCGTGATCAAAATAACAATTCCGTCAAGGTGGGGTATAGATTGCGGGGGGCTTCATTTGCCATCTCCATTGGATGTTGGAATCGCAATGGAGAGCTTTGGTCTTCATTAGGCATACCTCGCGATGTAGTTGGTTCCCACAACTTTCTTTTTCTCGCAAAGACATGCAAACCCCATGCAAACACCACCTTAGATCCATGGGTGCCACAGGGTATGTTCCTACTAGTATTTTGTCAGTCCAACCCTAATCCTCACATAGGTTGGCCCATTCGCAAGCATGCCATTGGACCTAGGTTGGCTCATCTAGAATTCTTGGATGTCAATGCAGATTCCTCATACAGGTTGGCTTAGTCTGCAAATTACACAGGCCAACAACAGTTGCAAATTTCTACTTGTTGAGGTTCTTACCTTAAGTTGTTTGGGTTTTTGCAGGGCAAGTGCCACAGTTGTAGAGCTTAGGTTCCACAAAGTCGAGCCAAGCCATAGTGACCTCGAAATCCTTACCCTCCCCCTCCCCCTCTCCATTGGTCTCCTCATCTCAAAGCAAACAATTTGAGGCCTTCTATAGATGCAACGACAATTTACGGCCAGTCTACAACTCCATGGATATTGCCATGGAGTTTGATTTTCATACTGGACATCTCAGATTAAAATTTTGCTGAGAAGGGTGGAATTTCTTGAAAGTTAAATTTGAAAACATCAAGTTCCATTTTGAGATAATTGATCTCAAATAACTGGTTTTTGAAATGAAACACCAAGAAAACATACACTTGCAAAGCCTGCTTACACCCTCACTCTCTAATCCAAAATCTCAAACATAAAAAATTTGGAAGAAGAAATGAGATCATAGCAAGACTTATTTAAACAAGATTGAAATGTAACATCTAACCCTTAATTCTTGGGTTTAGTTGGTATGGAAAAGGGAATATCTCTCCCCCTCGCTCATGAGTGTCGAGCGTGCTTGGATGGGTTCCAACTCCACACTTTTCCTTTGTTTCTACACACTAGGAGATTGGATTAAAACTCTTTGGGCAAAGAGACGATTGCCATCCCTCCCACACAAGATTTTCCTTGATGTTGGCCTCACCAAGGGCCAATAGGTGGAGCTCAAGTAGTCAAGGGATCAGGTTAGAGCAATCACGGAAGAAGGATAGTGCACCATTATCTAAAATCATAGAGTTATCATTCAAAACTCCCTCCCTTCAGGATATTCCTGGCTGTGGTCTACATGACGAGTCCATTTAGGTCGGGGGTAGATTAGGGGGGCTTCGTCTGTCATCTTCATTGGATGTTGGAATTGTAATGGAGCATTTTGGTCTTCATTGGTCACACTTCATGATGTTGTTGGTTCCCATGAACTTTTTTTCCTCATAGAGATACACACAAGATTTGTGTTGACATTGCCTCAAATCCATGGGTACCACTGGGTATGTCTTGCTGACAGAAGATGGTCGGATAGTGTCAGAGGCTCAAGTGGGTTTGCATGTCTCATATGTGACTCCTTCCAGAGTTTGGTTACTATGGTGGCCTTTGGAGAACATGCCAAGTTCTTGTGGTTTGGATTCATCGGAGTATCCCCCATGCTTTGGGATAGTTACATCTTTGTATGTTATTTCCCTTGGCCTCATCACTCTTTGCAGTTCATAGGGTGCCTTAGGGGGAACCATTTCCTAGGCCTTTACTTTGGCATCTCCTACTATGCCTCTCTTTGGGAGATCATTCTTCGAGGGGACTTCAACACTTGCACCCAAATCCTATCGGTGTCCCTACATGGTAGAGCTGAGGATGCAGTTTGCCTCTTGTAAATTGAGCTAGATAGAGCTAGAGTTTGTGTTTCTCTACAAGAGTTCTAATGACGAGAATGGGCCCTTCACAGTGTATGGGAGGCACCTCTTATAGCTTGGTGAATCCTATGATTTGTTGATCTTGAATGGCCTCCCTTGCTACCCTTGGTTAAGGTGCTTTACTTGTGTTCCCCATAGTGGGGGGGCTATTGTGGTGGATTACGCCCTGGCCAACTAGGACCTCCTCCCACAAATTTGATGCCTGTCTATATCTCCCTTCCCTCTGGCAAACGACACCCTCCTCACTTTCTCCTTCTCTACACCCCCCTTCCCTCCCCCCACCACATTGCCCACCTTGCCACTTCTTCCCACCGCTTCCCTCTTTAACAGAGAATACCTTGACTCCTACACCACCCACATTAAAGATTTTCCTTCCCCAATCTCTCTATTCATGTCATTGAACACAACCAAAACTAAATATGAGACACTTTCCAAGGTTTGTGTGAAGGCATCCCTTGATTCCTACCCCCACTCCACTTGATAGCACACCCATAAGCCTAGCCCAAACTCTTTCTCTATGAACCATTAGTTCGACGAGGAGTGTAAAATCTTCCACATGCAACTTTGCTTCACTGTCACACATGACCCCTCATCCTCCCCTTGTCTCTGCAAAACCTACCAATGTCCCCTTCATCGTAAGAAGTTAGAGTTCCTCTTTTTGAGGAGATGTGAAATTTGTGCAATCCTCCGTCACTCGCCGAAAACCTTTTGGCATACCGCTTTTCCTAAACACCATGCCATTCCCTTAAACCTAGGTTCCCTGTCCATGTTCTTCTGCACGATCTCCCTTTATGACATTCTTGGACAACCCCCACTCTTATCCCCCCCTTTCATGTCACCTTTTCTTTGAGAGACACATTAGGAGAGTTCTCAAAGCTATGAGTCCCAACAAAGCAACTAGATGAGGAAGGCCTTTAGGCCGAATTCCTTAAGCATGGGATTCGATCTCTTGACTTGCACATAATTGAATTATTCAACAATGTGATACGTTTTGGTTTCCCCCACCATTAGCTCAAACATATCATTCACCCGATCCACAAATTAAGGACTAGTTTCGATTTGAAAAACTATGTGACTATCATGGTTGGACATACATTCTCCATGTTTTATGCCACAACCCCACACTAGTGGTTTTCAGAGGAAATGGAGAGTCAAGACCTCAGGGCTAGAGGATAGGCTTCTTTTTGCTCAAAGTGCCAAACGACCGATCACATCTTCACACTTAGAGCCATTACTGAGGAGTCACACCATCGCTTTTCTAAAGTCTATAAATTCTTTGTAGACTTTCGAAAAGCATTTGACATGGTCCCAAGAGGTATTATTCTAGAGGCTTCATGACATCGACATATCTGAGACCCTCCTAGTGGCCATCGCGAGATTATATGAGTTGGTTTTAGGTTGCCTTCAGATGGCACACAACCTCTCTACCTTCATCCAGAGTACCATTGGGGTAAAGTAGGGGTGCCCCCTTTTGTTGACTTTCTTTAGGATGTATATTGACAAGATGGAGTCTTTCCTCCTTGAGCACATCTAGGAGAGAGATGGTTTCCTTCCACGTCATGTGTTGATTTCCTAGTTCCTTTTTGTCGATAACTTGATCTTGCTTGCCTCTACTCTTAAAGGCGTACAGAGGTAGGGTTTATGATTTCTTGTCTCCTTTATGTTGATAACTTTATCTTTCTCACGTTTACCCTTGAGAGCATATAGAGGCAGATCGATGCTTTGGCCATCTTTTGTGATCCTTGATTGTAGACAATCAACCTAGGTAATACCAAAGTCATGATCTTCAATGAATCAAAGAGATTTCTTTTGGACTTACATTTCTACTTTTGGGGGGAAGAGATTAAGATCATGGCAACTTACACCTACTTGGGGGTCTAGTTCATGGGGTCTTGTTTCAACTTGTGTTAGGCCCCCTCTAACCTTGACTCAACAAAGGGTAAGACACCACAACCCTCTTCAAGAGAGTGTTTCCAGGGTCAGTTTCATGACAATCTGTCCAAACTTTAGCTCTAGATGGATTTATGGTAGGGGTCTCTCACTCATTAGATTTCCTCTCAGCTTTAGATGAGCCACTGGAGATCTATTGAGAGTTTTTTTCTTTTGACATTGGGTGGTATGAGAGTAGGGATCCCTCACTCCTTTGACCCCCCTAGGATCGTACTATCAGATTCAATTAGGGTGCTTGAGGACTCTGACAATGAGCTAGTGCTACCTTGGTCATGCATCTCGCCCTCGATCATTAGACCCTAGAGATCTTGACATTGTTTGACATTGTCCTCATATCTCTTTCTGTCTTGATCAACATTAATATGTCCAATTTTGCATCCTCATATTCTCAGTTTGTATCATTGCACCTATGATACAGCTATATATATATATCTTTATCTTTTGGTGTTGGTTAAGATTAGTTCAGTTGGATACCTATCTATGTTGCATTTTTTCATTTTCTTTTCCTTTTTTTGTTTATCTTGCTTTTAGTAATTCCTAGGAGTTGCTTTTGAACTCACATTTTATTCACATTGGATGTATCTTCTAGTCTTGTTGATCTACTTTTGTGGTCATTTGTTGGACATTAACAAAATTATCTTATTTATCTTTCCAAGGGGAAGGAGTTAATTGTCTCAACTATGTTGCGTTTGGTTCTTAGCTATTGCCTCAACTATATTGCCTTTGATCCTTAGCCAGTTTATTTTTTGAAAGATATTTTTTCTTGGATATTATGTGAGCTCTCTCCAGATAGGTTTTCCAAATCCATGCAATCTAATGAAAGTTCTCATATTATTTTTAAGATGCTCATTTTTTTTTTCTGCCTTTTTTGTCTATGCCATCTGCCCCATTTAACTCTTAGGATGCTATTAAGGATTCCTTGTTTACCTTACCTATTATCAATTTCAATTTTAAAATCCCATTGGACAATTATTTTTCTATGTTTCGCCACTCAACCATGTTTCATGGCTTCCGAAAAACCTGAAACCTCATCATGATCATTTGTTGCCATTCCCACATTTAGAACGAAATATAATACCGTTTTAACTTGCTTTTGCTTTGCTTGTTTACCTTTAGAGGTGCCATCAAAATTGAACTTGACCTATAATGTCCCTTTCCATTTGATGTGGGCGACAAGATGACTTTGTAGCGTATTTGACTCCGATAGGTTACAGTCAGTGAAAAAGGGGGGCATTTTGTTGTCACTTAGCCCAAAAAAATTGTTTATTTCCTAAAAGTGACTAATAGCTGCTCCAACATTAGAAAAGTGACTAGATGGTATTAGGTGTTCCATGGTATTTCCCATGGTATGGAACTTCAGAGGAAGATATAAGGAGGGGCAACACCTCACATGGGGAATATCTTATGTTCTGATTTGATCTCTTGATTGGATGCTCTTGTGAGATTAGGTTTTTCGTTAGGGGTCTCGGCAAGCCTCTCCTAGTTTTGGTTTGGTTTTGGTGGTGAAATATCCACTCTAGGTAGGCAAGGGGGAAATCCACTTGGGGTTTCCATTGGAGCTTCATCTGGTGGTTTATCTTCAGTGTATATGTGTAGTGATTTGCTTAGGAAGCTTTTTCTTGAGGATCCAAGGCTTTTAAGTTTTTCTCCATCCAGAAAGTGAGATGCCCCAATTTACAAAATCATGGGTATATTTATGAGATCATAGTGATGGTGGGAGGGCGCAAGGGTTCTTTTCCTTCCCTCATTGTTTAACTACTACAAAAATCAATTCAAAAGGGGCACGCATTCACGGCTGGGTTCATTTGTTGATTGCTATGTGTTGACTGAACCATTTAATACTGAAATCATGATCGTGTGGGCTGAGCTTGTCTTGTGAAGGTTGCGCTGTGGGCTTGGAGTGGCTACTAGGTGCCTTGAAGGAAGAACATGGGCTAGTGGAGGATTGTGGAGGCTCTCTAAGGAGTCAATCCACCCATTTTTGGAGCATCGAGGGCTTGGAAGGGGGCCACGAGAGCATTGAGGAGGCCATGGGTTGATGAAAGAGGCCATGAGTCATTTTGTGGGTCGCCTCACCAATTGTAGGAGGCCATGAAGATTATGAGGGAGGCTGTGAGGTTTGTAGGGGACTGAGTCTATCTTGCAACAGGTCGTGGGCAATTATAGCAGGCTGTGAGCCTTGAGAAGGAGCCGAGGGATATCAGAGGAGCTGTGAGGCCTGTTCTTGGTGTGGGGGAAGCAATCCCCCCTTCTTGCAGGTCCGTGGGGCATCTTGAGGGTTGATTCATTCTTTGGCAGGGCGACTAGCAGTTTAGAGGAGGATGAGGGGCATGAGAGGAGGCTGTGGGTGTTCCTTAGAATTGGACAACATCACTGTCAGCAAATTTTGAGTCTTGAGGCAGGTATATCATCTATTGTATAAGCCGTGGCATTATTCTCGGTTTTGAATTGTATGTTTGTGTTTTCAGCTGCCATAGCAGCCATTAGACTTGAGATCTCAGTTTCCATTTATAATAAAATGCTCATGTTATCTCTCTATTTCCTGTGTATTTGTAATGTGTTTGACGCAATGTCTCTATGGACATGAATGCAAATTGTTTGTAAAAAGTCATAAACACATTGTCATGCAAATTGTTTGACAGAATCCCACAACCAGAACAACAAGCATGAACACCCTAGCTTAGCATACTTGGGGTGAAGAAAAATGACATAAGCATGAAAAATCTCATTCAGACATTATGTCAAACACTTTGAACATCTAGGGTTTTAATTAAAGATTTACTCAATACTTTGAAATTAAAACCACAATGTTAAAAGCCCTTCAAATACTGAAATTTAGACAAGCACATTGAACACAACTAATTTTGGTCAATCTTGACTTGGCAAAACCCCAACCTGGGGAAAACCCATAGAGGAAAATTTTTCATTAAGAAGAGTTTACTCAGAAAATTCCTTTACATTGAACTTTTCTTCTATCCCTCACTGGCAAAATTTCACAAAAACATTACAGCAACAGTCTACCTTGAAATTCGTGCTGAAAAACAGTGGTATGGTTTGCTGTATGGCTGTCCACACTTGCTGTACGGTACTCTACGACCTGCTCACTATCTGTCTTGATTTTCGAGCCCACACGTGCCTGGAATTACTGATGTACAGTCTGTATGGTCAGCATTAAATGTAACAGTTAGATTCCTTGGGATTTGTGGCCACACATGTGGCTGTACAGTCTGCTACAGGATGCATTGGGATGCGTGCCGCTGTTTTCCCTTGGGAAGTGTGCCCATTCTGCCTTGGGAACTCTTCTTCTCCTTCACTTCTCCTCTTTCTCTCTTTGATGGTGAGTGTGTCCTCTGCTCCATTTTCATTGTTTTATACTTCATTTTTTGTAACTATCTTCTTAACTACCCATTCAAGGGCTGAGATCAAATTACAAAATCAAGGGTCTAAATTAAATGCTCTTTTAATAATTTAAACACTAATTATTAAATATATCAGTTAAGTGAGACCCACATTCATAATATACAAAACATAGCTTTATTCACATAAAAGTCAATTTTACATAAATACACATAAGGAACAAAGCCTTTAAGTCCCCCTCATCACACCCATACCAAAACTATGAGGGAGGACCTTCAGAATTATCTTTTCAACATGGGGATATTACATGATCAATCCTTTTGGAGGTTGTCTCCATTCTAAACGAGGTTGACCATGGCTGTCTTTCAATGGGATTTTTGAGACAGAATTACCCCATTTTCCCAAAGAGTTTTGTATGCTTTTAGATTTACCTCCCCTACCTTTAATAATTGTCTGACTGTTTCATTTATATTAGTTTTTTTTTCCTTCTGAAAATACTACATATATTCAAAGAAAACAATACTTAAAAAGAGAATAACATATGTGTAAGAGTCTAGTGTTTTACTCCAGATTTGTTTTGGAGCAATTTCTGCTACTTTTTTTCTTCCTTACGTTTTCCACACTATTATTCCTGGGCGAATTTTCCAAATTTAGAGTCTAGCTTGGAACTTTGCAATCTTCCAATTCTTAAGCATTGGGTTAGAGAGGACTCTCTTTGGATCTTATGATTTACTTAAATCTTTCCACAAGGACTAGATCATGTCTGTAATACAACAATGCAGAAGAATATGGGCCAAAGATGAGCTTATATTTTGCACCTCATACATCTTGAAGGGCCTTGGATATCTCTTTTCTGGAGAGCTGCTTGAATTAATATCTTCTTGAGTAGTATCATCATATACTTCGAGAGAGGAGAACAATAGCATTTTGAAGTAATGCGGCAACATAGGAGAACAATGGTTATTTGTCAGTGTTCCACCAAGTTTCCAGGACGTAAGAGCACAAGAGCGGGGAAACACACTTTGGGGACGTGTGGAGACTACCCCCAAATTTTAGAAAAATTTAAGGGACGAGGGGGCATTAAGGCCTTCAAATATTTTAAAAGAATATAATTTATATAAATCCCAGCATATTAACATATAAATTCCTCATCCCATCACCATTTACAAACCAAAGCTTAAAAGTAAGTAGTAAATACAAAATAGTAAATTCATCATAGTAAACATGGTTGTCAATTCATCATTGATTCATGAATAATTTATCGTTTGAGTATTTGAATTTCACATTGATAAATACTATATTTAGAATACATGCACATCTTCCATTATAATTTTGAATTGTAGACATAAACAATAGACAAAAATTTAAAATATTAAAATCATGAAATTGAATCATAGACATGTCTTAAAACGCCTTCAAATTTAAACAGTCAAAAGAGTGATGAGGCAAAGACTTGGTCTGAGGTCATCAATGACAATATCTACTTTTAGAGTCAAAAGTTAAATTGAAAACTAGTGAAAAGAAAGTTGAAAGCATCAAAAGAGCATCAAGGAAGTAGTTCCATGGATTGGTCCTCCCGATGCATCTACTGCATAAAGTCATTAGGACCATCAATGGGAGTGTTACTATTTGAGTTAGAGTCACTCTCATGAGTGACCAATGGCATACAAACCAAACCATTTTTTTTTTAAGTTATGAAAAAATTTCTAAATCATTTGAGGGGGACGTCTATATGCCCCCCACCTCTCCTGGATTTTCCTTGTGCGTTTCCCTGAGTTTCCGGAAAAAGGGGATGTGGGGAAACGTTTCCCAAGGAGTCCCCAATCCCCCTTGGTGTGGGAAATGAGGAGTGTGCCTTCAACCCTCGGGGACGCATCCCCATGGAACAACATTATTTTTAAGCAATTGTTTGAATGATAATGTTACAACATGAACTAGTAGGTATAGTTAAAGTCCCAAAGAACACAACTATCCCAACTGCAACCTAGAGGTGTTACCCATTGTCACCTTTATAACCACCTATCTGCACTTTCAATTGGCTATTCTCTAACTCGAGGGGGGATTCCCTAGATAGGATTGTTAGGTTATGGAAATTAAGGCACAAGGTGATTTGAAGAGTTAGTCTTAGCAAAACATGAGGTCTTTCTTTGTAGTCTAGGTGATGGGAGGACCATGAAGACCAGTGCCAATCTCTAGGGCAAAAATGGAGTCCCAAGATCATCCCCTCAAGGGCCTTGTTTGTATATGTTTCACTGGAACCTCCACAAAGCAAGACAAGTTACTACCTCACAACTATTCAAGTTCATGCAAAATTTCACCCTTCCGCACACACCTTCATTCTCTAAGCCTAGCTTATGTAAATTTGATTCGCAACCCCTCCTAAAATAGCCAAACCAAAAGACAAGCCACAATGCTAAACCACAAAATAAACAAGATTATTCCACTTGAGCAAATTTACACTTTAAGTGAACTAGGTTAAAGATCTTAGAATGGTTTTTCTTTTTGTTTGCCAATCTCCGTGACTTGCGGGAGTGGCCTTTGGTTTAAGAAACCATGACCCAAGGGCATCTAAATTGTCAAAATCACCCAGGGATCGCACCCGGCCTGGGCCACACCAACCCTCAACTAGTTAGATTTTGGGTGTCTCCTCCCAACCAGCTTACCCCTAAGGGGAATTGAACCCGGATTGCCTGCTTGACGAGACCCACACCTTAACCAAATGAGCTAGTGGGAATTGACTTGATATGGGGGTGGGTTTTGATCCACTTATACAATCTCTCTGGATGGAACCACACGTTCGACCACTACCTCAAGTTGCCCCCATGGCTCTTGGTTTGACCCTCATTGGAATTGAACCTTGCACACTGGGTGAAAAACTCCTCGCTCTTCACCAATGGATTCAACCCCTTTGGGATCTTACGATGATAAAAAGATGCATGTTACTTCAATATTTAGCCATCAAGAAACCCAAAAGAAGAAATCCTTCACACTTCAAAATTCTCTATGATAAGATACGTTAGTTAGGCTCTAAAAGAGAGAGAGCTCTCAAACTCCAACCATGAGTTCAATTGAAGAAGAGGCTCTCTTTATATAGGATAAGAGCTCGACTTCCTTTATGATAGAATAACAATAAATTCCTAAATCTAACTTAGGGTAGATTAAACAATGAATAACCTCCACTAAAACTCTAACAAAATCTAACAATATCCAAAATATGGGGTGGTCAATGCCACATGTACAATATCCAAGATATATAATGCCAAAGAGAGAGAGGGTGCACCACTAGATCTAGGTCAAACAATGATGAAAAGAGGTTAGATCTAGGGTTTGACTGCTTAGATCCTTCTAACAACTCAACATTGTCCTCAAAAGTGGTGCCAATGGTCTAAGCATGTGCCAATAGGGTCAAACCAAGTACTGGAATCTCATTGAGCATTATTTACTTTTGGAAGGTCTCTGAAAGAGATTTCCAAATTCCAACCATATATGGCACTTCACAAACCAAGCTAGGATGAGTGAGATCTACCATCTGGAAGACAAGGTACCAAATCGCTGAAAAATGGCCCAAAAATCAACATAAACGACTTGAAAGATAACAATTCAACTAGGGCACACTTGTTCCATGGACTAATTTTACAAATTTCCAAAGACTTTTTGAGTATTTGAATTTTCTAATTTTTAGAGGTTTTTGAAAATTTTCAGATTTTTAGGGTTTTTATGCATAAAATTGCAGCAAAATAAAGTACAAATAGATAAAAAGGTAATTAAATGACAAGCAAGGCGATATGATTTTTGTCTCAATCCCTAGGGCCTTGAGAGATCAATGATCAACGCCCCTCTCTTGAAATGTCTTTAAACACTTGCAGGCTAGGGCATCACCTAGCAACCTCTAGGGTTCGGTAGATGATCCTAACTAAGGCAAATGAAGAAGTCCAAGGCCCTAATAAGCAATAGAGAATCCCTAAGGAGGGATTTCTCTTCATACAAAGTTGACAATAAGTCCTAACAAATCAACAAAATGCAACATAAAAGCACCATTCAATTAAGTAGGAACATAACCTACCAACATTTAACAAGAGTGAGCAAGGAGAAAGACCTTAGGTCACACTTGTGCATGAGTTCTTCCAACTAGTCTAGCATCAACCTCTTGCATGTGCAAAAAGAAACCCTAAAACATCACTTCATTCACCTTCAAGCCAAGAAATTCATTCCAAGAGAAGTGAACCTCACATTAATGACTCATAGAGTAGGAGAAAAAAATAAAATATCATATTTGAACCCTTGTCTTATGATTTTACAATGAGGTGAGGTGATCTATTTATATGGTTTCATCCTCAACCTTTTTTATTTTTGAGCCTACAAGTTTAATAAAGTTAAAATAAAATTAGACTACTTTTAGGGTAAATTCCCCACAAATTGGGAATCAAGCCCTAAAATAGACATAAAATAGCAAAATAAACTAAAACAAAGCTTCACTTGATGAGATAGTGAGCCAAAGAGGGACGTCATGGCCCAACCAACCCCAAAATGATGTTTATCCCTCAACGCCCCACTTTCCAAGCTTGTAAGCTCAACTGTGGAAGATGACGTCATAGGCCAAAGAGCTAGAGGAGGAGTTTCTCTGTGTTGTAATGAGGTCCAAGTGGGTGAAGGTGTAGATTTACTTAAAACTAAATCCTGAGCTACACAGTATATATATATATATATATATATATATATATATATATATTATTACTGTTAATCANTAATGAGAAAACATATAATAGCAATCACACCAATAGAGACACTGATATTTTTGGGTATGAAAACCCTCAAGAAAACCCAAGATGGAAAAACTAGTGCAACATTCTGAGAAGATATTTGATTAGCAAGATATAGAACAATACAATCTAGAAATCGATTTTATCCAACCTGGCAAAATCACACAACCGAAACTCGCTGAGGAAAGACCCCACAAAGATCACCCGACCCCCTGCGTCACTCTCATGCCTCTGCGTCATCGTACAGACGCTAACGTCACCCGTACGACTACGTATGGTCTGCTGACGTCACGCGGGTTGCTCCTGTGTCACGACCTGCATCACTGTAGGACCTCCCTACGTCAGCTGTATGGCCTCCAGTGATTTGCCTATGCAACTCTGTTGATCTCTAGGGAAAGTTCTTCTGTCTCACTCTGAAAATTCTTCTGCAAACTTTCTCTCTCATTCTCTAGTTGAAAAACTATAAGCAAGAAATCTCTCTTTGGCATTGTGTGTGCCAAAGCAACTGTGTGTGCGTCCCATCCACCAAATCAATCTCCTTTTATCTGAATGGCTAAGCAAAAACCCTAACTCTCACTATGGATCAATAGATGAGAGCCTTAGGTGAGATCAATGGCCAAGATTAGATTAGCCATCACTTAAATTATATTTCACTTGAATTTTATAAAAGTGCCTCCGTTAAGTCAAATTAAAATTAGATTATATAATGCACTTTTCCTAAGTCTAAACTTTGGATAAAGGCAATGATCAATCTGGCTTCTTGTTTTATGTCTTGTATCAAGCAAGGACACATGCAAATGATAGAAGACCTTCCTTGTTGCCACTTTCTAACACTCCCTTTCAACAAGGGATTCGGTAGCAACCCCAACTTATCTCTAAACTTCACAAAACTGTGCCTGCAAAGTGGCTTGGTGAAAATGTCCGCCACCTGCTCATCTGTCTGAATGTACTCCGACCAAATGGTTCCTTTTTGTACACAGTCTCTCAGGAAGTGATATCGGATGTCTATGTGTTTGCTTCGGTCATGGAACACTGGATTTTTAGATAACCTGATGCCACTCTGATTGTCACAACAAACCACTGTAGCCTCTAGCTCACACTCGAATAACCCTGAAAGCAACTTTCTCAACCACATTCCCTCACATGCAGCCAAACTGGTTGCCATGTACTCAGTCTCTGCCGAGCTGAATGCAACTGACTTCTGCTTCCTGCTGAACCAAGAGATAACCCTTGACCCAATGCTGAAACAACAACATAAAGTGCTCTTCTGGTCTTCTACACATCCTGCCCGGTTAGCATCTGTGAAGTTTGCTAACTGTACACTCCCACTGTGCTCATAAACCAACCCATACTCCACTGTACCTCTGATGTAGTGAAGCACATGCTTCCCAACTATCCAATGTACTCTCCGAGAGTCTACCATGAATTGACTGTAAAAATAATGTCTGGCCATGCGTTGACCAGATACATGAGCGATCCGATAAGCTGGCGATACATAGTAGGATCAATCTCCTCTGACCCCGATGCATCAATCTTCCTCCAGTTGGAAACTAGAGTTATGGTCACGGGTTTACAGTCCTCCATCCTGAATCTCCTCAAGATCTCTATTGCATACTTCCCATGTCCAACGAAGAAGCACCCATCTCTCTGCCAAACCTCCAAACCTAGGAAGCAATGCATCAACCCAAGGTCTTTGATCTCAAACTCAATTGGAAGGTTGGACTTGCAGTCGTTAATCAACCTCTCATCTCTTGTAAGAAAGAGATCATCTACATACAAAACCCGTATGAGAGGTACATATCTTGACAAGAAGTACAGGTTGTTGTCAGCCTCACTCCGTTGGAATCCCATTCCTGTAGATAGCTGTCAATCCTCGAGTACTATGCCCGAGAAGATTGCTTGAGCCCATAAAGAGCTCTTTGCAACTTGCATACATGTGACTCCCTGTTCTCCACCTCAAACCCCTCAGGCTTCTCAATGAATACCTCCTCCTTTATAACTCCATTGAGGAAGGCAGTTTTTACGTCCATTTGATGAATGCGCCAACCCATCTCTGCTGCTAATGAGATAATAGTCTGAATAGAAGAATATCTGGCGACAAGGGAGAAGGTCTCCTCATAGTCAATACCTTCCTTCTGTGAATACCCCTTTGCCATGAAACACGCCTTGTACTTCTCCACGCTTCCATCTTGTAATATCCCAAATCCTGATATTTTCTATTTCTATGCAATTTTACCGAAATAGCCGGGCATGCAAACTGCCATGCAAAATTTCCCTATTTTATAGCTGAAATTAGGGTTAGGGTTTGCAGGATAGATTGAACACTTACCACTGATAAGCTAGCTGAATATGCTCCAGAGAGAATACGCATGCAAGGTGAGATGAGCTGATAAAGAAATGACCTTGTTTTTTGCTGCAATACCCTGGATGGCTGAATCAAACAAGTGTGACGTTTTTGCTGAAGGGATGGTCAGTTTTAGCTGGAAATAAGTCGGAAGGAAGGTGTGCCTGTGTTGGAGAGGAAGGCCGGAGCATGCAAGAGTTTTGACCTCTCCAGATGCCCTAGTGAATTGATCTCCCAGTTTGCTGCTCACGCCCCCACAACCCTATAAACTGCTGCTAGCTGCCCCGGATGGACAATCTGATAGCTGATAATCACCAATGCAGTAGAGTGATCCTATCAGTGAGGATGCAGGCTGCATGCAGAAGAAATATGGTGATCCAGAGTCCTGGTGAATGATTAGGGTTTCCTAGCTAAATGCCCCCAGCTGTACGGATGAATATGCAATAACCTTCGGACTTATACTAGAATACTGGATAATGATGAATGCAATAGATATGGTGACAAACTTGGATGGTTTACCCTGAAGGAGACTAGGGCAGATGTCTCACTACCGAAATCCCGTTAGCTGAAGACGCCGTCTCCAACCCCAACTGCTGTGGCCGCACGCTGTGCTGCTTCTCAAGAGCTCCAAAATAATAATAATTCAAAAGTAAAGACTCCATTCACTTTATCTTTCTTTTATAACTTTCAACTGTGAAAACCCTAACTTTTGACCTAATTAGGTCACTTTAACTTCTAATTTGCAGTTGACTTGCATGCATGCACATGGAGACTTAATTGAGTGCATGCATCATTAAATAATGCTTAGATGTCATGCATGTAACTTTTAGGGTTTGCATGCATGTCATTTTTAGGGTTTGCATGCATATCACTTTTAGGGTTTGCATACATGTCATTTTTAGGGTTTGCATGCATCTCACTTTTAGAGTTTGCATGCATGTCACTTTTAGGGTTTGCATGCATGTCACTTTTGGGAACATTACAGTCCTCCCTCGCCAAAGATTGCTTGTCCTCGAGCAATGCCAACGCAAATCCACAATCAATCAGCTAAACCAACTGAATTCGGGGATGATCCCAGGGTCCCAAATTATCCTAGGAGATCTGTAGCACCCTCTGCTCAAAACACTGCATTGTATGATACCATCACCAGAGACCTCCTGAAAGCACCCTCTAGAAATCACTAAACTGTCAATCACTGTAATCCCAGGGTCCCAAATCAATTTGAGAATTGCAGAGGTCAAAATGCATCCACCGCTACCCTGCGTAGTATCGACACAAGGAGCATCATGTAGACTCCCAAGTAATGCCATTAGTAAACACTGTATCCATCCCTCATAAGGTCTTCCGCCTGGATCCCAATGCAAACTTGTGCATATTTCATCCCAAATATTTGAAGGCTCTTGTGGGTCTATACCCTTAGCTAGGAATGTCTTCCCAAGAATCACCCACTCAATAGGACACCAACTCTTAATCTCTCTCCAATCCAACCCCCGAAAAGTACCTTGTCCATAAGCACCATCATAAGGAATAATCCTACCAAGCTGACATTCTACCCTTCTGATTTCAACTGGAATGCTCATATACTGTTGGTCAATTTCTCGATCCTGGCCAACCTGTAAAAACCATCCACCATTATGCAAATGTGGATTCAAGCTGCTGCAACCCTTGTCTATGTAGTCCTTAAGAGGACTACTTTGAAATGCAATAGTTTGTTTCTTCTGCTGCCCCATCAAGGAATCCAACTACTCTTCAATACTAGACAGCCTGACCTCTGACTCGGTACATACAACTCGAAGAACTGTAAGCTCAACATCTCGTTGTACTATGGTGTCTCGGAGTATCTTGGTCCTCTCTTTCATCGCTAGAATGCTTTCTTTAACCCGTTCAATCTTCTTTCGGTGACTATCATCTGGAAGTTCTATCTCATGCATGTATAAACTCTCCTTAACCTGCATGTGTGACTGCTCACTGTCTCGACTGCTGTGCTCATTGCCTTGCACCTCATGTATTTTGCCTGTCGTAACTGTCTGTATTCCTACTGTAGGTGATGAAGAGTGTACCAACTCCAACTCATCACATGGTTTGTCCACAATCTGACTAGCAAATGTGCTTGTGTCACTAGACTCACAGGATGGCTCTAATGCTATCTCCTCATGCACATCCTCATCATGTACTGTTAACTTCAAATGAAGCTCACCAACAACCTGTACTTCATGCTCATCTTCCTTCTCTTCCCCAACTATGCCTTTAAGGAGATCCTCATCCAAATCGTTGGGCTGGCTCTCGAACTGGATGGTGTAATAATCTTGAAAGGACAATGCCGCACATACCTCATCACCCAAGGTTAGATACTCTTGATATCGAGGTAAGTATTGACGTACTGTTAACCTCTGCCAATTTCCAGTCAAGATCCTTCTCATTGTCTTCATGTTCTCACAAGTTGGCAGAGAAAAACCTTTGTTCTGACATGCACTTCACCAACATCACTGACATGCATTTGCATGTACACGCATGTATCAACATGCACTTTTATTCAATTGCTATGTGTCCACAGCTGGCAAGGATCATGCTTTGATACCACTATAATATCCCAAATCTTGATATTTTCTATTTCTATGGAAATTTACTAAAACAGTCGGGCATGCAAACTGCCATGCAAAATTTCCCTATTTTATAGCTGAAATTAGGGTTAGGGTTTGCAGGATAGAATGAACACTTACCATTGATAAGTCGGCTGAATATGCTCCAGAGAGAATACGCATGCAAGATGAGCTGAGCTGATGAAGAAATGACCTTGTTTTCTACTGCAATACCCCGGATGGCTGAATCAAACAAGTGTGACGTTTTTGCTGAAGGGATGGTCAGTTTCAGCTGGAAATAAGTCGGAAGGAAGGTGTGCCCGTGCCGGAGAGGATGGCCGGAGCATGCAAGAGTTTTGACCTCTCCAGATACCCTAGCGAATTGATCTCCCAGTCTGCTGCTCACGCCCCCACAACCCTATAAACTGTTGCTAGCTGCCTCGGATGGACAATTTGATAGCTGATAATCACCCAATGCAGTAGAGTGATCTTATCAGTGAGGATGTAGGCTGCATGCGGAAGAAATATGGTGATCCAGAGTCCTGGTGAATGATTAGGGTTTCCCAGCTAAATGCCCCCAGCTGTACGGATGAATCTGCAATAACCTTCGGACTTATACTGGATAATGATGAATGCAATAGATATGGTGACAAACCTGGATGGTTTATCCTGAAGGAGACTAGGGCAGATGTCTCCCTGCCGACATCTCGTTAGCTGAAGACGCCATCTCCAACCCCAACTGCTATGGCCGCACGCTGTACTGCTTCTCAAGAGCTCCAAAATAATAATAATTCAAAAGTAAAGTCTCCATTCACTTTATCTTTCTTTTATAACTTTCAACTGCGAAAACCTTAACTTTTGACCTAATTAGGTCACTTTAACTTCTAATTTGCAGTTGACTTGCATGCATGCACATGGAGACTTAATTGAGTGCATGCATCATTAAATAATGCTTAGATGTCATGCATGTCACTTTTAGGGTTTGCATGCATGTCACTTTTGGGAACATTACACATCTGCTGAATGCTTTACCTTGTAGATCCATCTGGATCCAACCACCCATTTTCCTTGTGGCCTTGGCACAACCTCCCATACCTGGTTTTTCATAATGGAGTCATACTCCTCAACCATATCCTCTTGCCACACATCATGTTTTGCAGCCTCCTCGAAACTGGATGGCTCGGATTTAATCAACTCCGTCATCAGTGCCATATAGCTAAGTCTATATAGTGGTTTGCTCCGCCTCATGGAGCTCTGTGGAAGTGTCACCTGCCTGGAATCTTGAACTGTGGACCAAACCACTTAGGCCGTGGCCTAGTGTCTACCTGCTGCGACTGCTAGATACTCTCCTCTTTCTATGACTAAGTCAATGATCAAAGGATCCTATCCACTTGACTCCTTCTAAATACTATAACCTGTATCTTGTATTTGTACTTGTACCTGTATATGTGGCTCCTCCAACTTGACCCCCAAGTCGTGTGCTGGCTGCTCCTGTTTGGTAAGTCCATAGATCTTCGTAAGGCCCTGTCCTCATCAAACTGGACATCCCTGCTCACAATGATCCTCTTGCAAGCCAGCATATTTACCCTGTATGCTTAGAAGTCTCGCTGTAACCAACAAGTAACCCTTTCTCACCAAAAGGGTCCAACTTTTTCCTAGTGTTAGCATGAACATGACAATAACAGGCACTGCCAAATATGCGTAGATGACTCACATCTGGTCTAGTTCCTCTAAAGAGCTCCTTGGGAGTCTTCCTCCCCAACCTTGTGTGGGGACACCTGTTCTAAATGTAAATTGCGGTCCTGTAGGCCTCAACCCATAGGAATAGTGGTAATCCCTGATCAAATAGCATGGCCTTGGCTGCTCTTACCAATGTCCTTTTCTTCCTCTCCGCCACTCCATTCCGCTGTGGGGTATGACGAACTGTGTGCTCCTTCTTGATCCCCTCCGATGAACAAAACTCCAAGAACTCCTTGGAGGTGTACTTAGCCCCATTGTCCATCCTCAATGCCTGAATATTCCTCTCGGTCTGGTTTTCCATGAGAGTCTTGAACTCTCGAAACTGCTCGAAGACATCTGACTTAGCCTTCAGGAAATAGATCCAGGTTTTCCTAGAATAGTCATCAATGAACATGGCGCAATGACTGTAGCCACTGAAAGATTGGACACTCATGGGTTCGCAAGCATCCGAATGCACCAAGTCCAAGGTCCCCTTAGACTTGTGCTCACTCTGTGGGAAAGGCTTCTTGATGTTCTTCCCCAACGCACAACCCTTGCAGTGGTTATGCTTCTCCTCCTGTACCAGAGGAACTCCAATAAATGTTTGTCTCAAATACCTCAGTTCTCCATGGTGTAAGTGTGCCATCCTCCTATGCCACAACTTACCCTGACTGCTGCGGCTGCTGACCAGAACCTTTGCATACTTGAAGTGTAGTCTGTACACCTTCCTGCTTTGGATCCCAATCACTCGATCCAAAATCCTATCTGACTCCTTGGGCCTGATATGCACCTTCCGATCTCAGAACTTCACCTGAAAGCCCTTGTCTTCCAGGGTGGAAACAGATATGAGGTTCTTTGTCAACCCCGAAACATACAATACGTCAGAAAAACTGAGGGGTTTTCCAGACTCCCTCTGAAATGAAACAGTGCCAACTCCCTACGCCTGATACTGTACGTCATCACCCAACTCAATGTGGAGATTTACTCCACCTTCCCGCAAGCTCTTGAAGAACCTGTTACCACCTAAGTTGTACTCAGTGGTTTTTATCTAGTGAGCTTGGTGAACTAGACAAAGATGATTTGTTTGGACTTCAGAAGGCCTTCGGAAGTGCTTCTAGGAAGTGCTTGTTGTACTATATCACATGTTCATACCCCATAGGGGAGTTGTAATAAAATGTTCTAGCATGATAGTGTCTGTAAAAGACTCGGTCTCTTAGACTTTATTTGTCAATCCGATCAGCCCAGAGTGTTTTTCCCTTGGTTATTATTGGTTGTTGAATAAACGACTGATAATTTCTGAGTTTTTAACTCAATACCTCCAAAGTTGGGGTGGTCGGCTTGGCATTTAGGCCTATTGAGGTTATTAGAGTCTATGTGTCAATGTCAATGTTATCAGAACCGGACCGGTGGTTGAACCGGCCCACCCTGAGAACCGGAACCGAACCGACACCGGACAAAAATCGGAGCGAAAAACCGGTTAAGCAAAAATACATTAAATATTCACATTTTCAATAAATATATATATATATATTCATGTGCATCCATGTCAATTCAAACAATTATACACAAATATGCAAAGTAAGTAGATTGTAAAGCAGTAAGTAAGTAGACTGTAAAGCACTATGAAAAAATTCAAAATCGACCTTACACATTAAAAAATTCAACCTTACACAAATTTACAAATTAGTAAATTACATGAATGATATAACTAAAAACAATGAATGATTGTAAATTGCAATCCTTTTCCCACCGTAAAGCACTACGAGCCTCGTGAGTCGTGATATACACTGTAAAATTATGGGTAATAGATAATCGTAGTACGAGGTGGCCGTTGTACGAGGTGATATTAGATAATCGTGATATACACTGTAAAATTACGGGCAATTCGAATCAATGTTCAAAGAATCAATGTTAAGTGTAAATGACCGTGATAACCCTGATATAACCGTGATATATAACCGTGAAATATTAGCAGGACCAAAGTCGATGCCTGGTACTGGCGGGTTTTTAATATTTATACAGCACAGAATGCTATTATGCTACATTATAAATTTATAAAAAAATGCTTGATAGAGAAAAAAACCTCTCCAAAGCTGATACCAAGGCTTGTCGCTTGATAGAAAAAAACTCAGGTTAAGATGAGGCTTCGAATCACAATTTGCAAGCCACACTCCCGATCCCGAGTTCTTCCCCTGAGTGCACACTCCCGAGTTCGAGTTCTTCCCTTGAGTGCACACTCCCGAGTTCTTGCCTTTGGAGCTTCACACCGGAACCGGCCGGTTCTGTAGGGAACCGCCGGTTTGGTGCAAGTGGACAGGTTCAGCATGAAACCGGGCGGTTCAGGGTTAAAACCGGGCGGTTCAGACCAAAACCGGTGAAAAACGGTTCAGAGTTGCCATTCGAGCCGGTCTTTCCTGTAAACCGGTCCAACCGGTCGGTTTTTTCAAAACCGGTCCAGTTCCGATAACATTGGTCAATGTATAAACATGCTAGGCATCATGGTCGAGTCATATGAACATGTCTAAGTCCCCCTGGGTTTTATTTTTTTTTAATTTTCTAAGTTTTTTTAATTTTAATTTTTCCATAAAACTTAGGCTATTTTTTAATAGTCTAATTGAAAAAATCGGTTTTGTATTAAAAGTGGGCTCGAATATCAGTTTCAGTCATCGGGGTGCTCATTTTCAAGTTAAGAGCACCATGTAAACCCATAAACCCACTTTTTCTAAGTTTTGAGTGATTTTCCCATCACTCAGGTCAAAAATCCCTAAAAATCAAATTTTGATTATTTAATTAATTCATAAATTAAATAATGGAGAAAACCCCAAATCCTAAATCATTGGGATTTGCTTTGATTTGACTGAAATTAGTCTCATCGGCTTAGGATTGACTGGATCTGACCATCCCTTGACAGAAGGAGGTGATCTGGGATGAACAAAGAGTACATTTATGCATGCAATATTGGGAATTGCGCCCTCTTTCTCTCGTCCACACGTGTGGGCTCATCTGGATGAGTTTTGGTGGATGCTTCAGTTAACAGGTTGAGGTGTCAGTTAGATCAACTCTCCGATTGGCAGTTGCACTTAGATAGACTTAGATCAGGCTCAGATTCACTCCACATGCAGCTGCAGTCTCTCTCTCCTTGGGATTTGCGCCCCCCTTGGGTTAGATCTCCTGTTTTTGCTATAGATAAAGCACAGATTACCTCTTCCAAGCTAGTTAGAGTTGGATTGAAGGTCTTGCTATTGTAATACTGTTGTAATCTTTTGATTGTTGGAATAAAGAAGCTTTGGAGGCCAAATGGTGTAATGCTTTCATGTGTGTGGATTAAGCATTGTCTTGTGGCTATTGATGTTGCCGGTTTTTCTCAATTTCTGCATCTGAACGCTATCTGGCTTGAATGATTCAGCTGAATCAATAGGAGTATAGTTGGGCAAGTAAGGTTACTTGTTTTTCTGTATCTCATAGCATATATGTTTGAAGATCTAGATTATACATGTTTAATAAGTTTATTTGCATGTAATTCTTGTCTCTTCTTCATATATATATCCAGATCTCATGAGGTTTCGTGCAGGATTGTGTGTTTAGCTTTCAGGTAGCAAGGATTGGACGAGCCGTGGATCTAGTTTGACTCCACTGTACATCCAACATTTTTGTGAAAGCATTGCCCCTCTGTATTCCACTAACAAGTTTCCATTGCAGATCCATCCAACAACGGGCCTTTCCCCTTCTCTTCCTCCTTTCTTTTAAAATCAATCTTTCGGTTACTTGTTTCTTCCTCTTATAATAAGATCTAGTTCTAAGAATTGATTATATATTGTTAGATCTAGTTCATAAGAGTCTTGTTGCTTAGATCTGTAATTTCATAAAGAATATTATTTCATAAAGATAGATCTAGGTGTATAATTTTCCTTTTTGCAAGTAGCTAAATCATAGATCTAAAGCTTGCTCATAAGGTAGTTTCTTTTTTTGTTCTTTAAAGATTTAAATTCTGCAAAAAAAGTGCATATCTCATTGGCTGCCCAAACAACAAGCCAAGATCCCAAGGAAAGCTTGTTTTCCTAGGTTCCTTTTTGCAAAACTAGATTAGCCTCTTTAACAATTTTTTTACTTAGTTTTTTTTGGTAACTAGCGTGGTGACCCAAAACACTTTTAAAGTGTTTTTGGGCACATTTGATTTTAATTGCTCTCTGTTTTTTTAGCAGGTTTAACAAAAAAGAGAAAGAGACTCTGCCCGTTTTTCAACTCTTGGGCGAACCGGAGTTTCCTAGAGGCTTCCCCCACCGCTGTGATTTTATTTTAGCTTATCGCAAGCTTGTTGTAAGTCTTTGGATCCTAGATAACAAGGACCAAAGTGCATAATTTAGTTTGCTGATATTGTAACCAATAATAATAAAAAAAGAATCTTTTCGAGTAGGCTCTTTCGAGCCCACTCCCCATTCCCCCAAGGGGATCAAACCATAAACGATGGAAAAATACCCAGAGAAGCAGGAACTTTTGAAAAGTGACCTCGAGGTGCCGATCTCTGTTACACCTTCGGGTGCATTATGAATAACAGTCTTAGAGACTCCATTCAGCCCACATATTCCTTGCGGGTAGCCGTGAAGGTTTAGTTTTGGACATACTCTAAGTACCCCTTGGGTATATCTGGAGTCCCCTCACCTAAGTTAATTTACTCATCTTTTCACATTAATTTAAAACGTACCAAGATACAATTGCACAACATTCATTCCAGCACTTGCAAGCACTCTTAATTATTTTCGACTCCATTTTCAAGTCACTGGTCAACTGTTTATATCTTTTAATCTATATGTGATTGGGTGTCATTTCGTGCTTACTTGTGATTATCTCATCATCTTATTTGTTGTTTACAATTGTTAAATCAAAACTACTAAAAAACTTACTTTTTTATACCATTATCATACTAAATAATTTTTCCTTAGTAACTTAATAGGGTCTACCCCCCTTGGCTTCGTTAGGAGTTGAGCCTAAACGGAGGAGTCAAGAACAATGTGACAACCTTGACTCAATACTTGCCCCCAAGGACACACCGAGTGGCTTAAAGATTTCTTCCCTGTCCCCCCCAGGTGTGTGAAAGGCGGCAACACTTTTTGGTGCCGTTGCCGAGGATAAATCTTTTTATTCCTGAGTACGACTTAGCTTAACTTTTTTCTAAACAACTAAAAAGATTAAAAAATTTGATTGATCTTGTCTTTAAAAAACATAAAAATTAAAACTTGATCCATCTGGCGACTCCACTGTCTAACATCCCTCAAAGAATTTCTACCCGAAGAAACCACCAGTAATTATTCAATCCTCTCCCTGATCCCGAAAGGTTTATTAGAGAAAGATTAAATAGGCAGACTTCTCGTAGAAACCTTGAAGATTTAGGAGACCAGTCCCTCTCAGATATCCATCACATATTTGTAGAGAGTCATGTTCACCAATCTCAAGAAATGACAGAATTCTTCAAACCCCTTGACTTTTCTCAGATAGCAGGTGCTCCCCATGCCATTTCAAAAGATGCTATCAAGAAGCTCCCCATATTTCAGGGCAATAATGCAATCACTGCCAAGTCTCACCTTCGAAAGTTTGAAAAGCACCTGGTCAGTTATTGCAATGATGCTACCCATGACCATGACGATGTCAAAATGAAGCTCTGTGCTTTATCCTTAGAAGATGATGCTGAAGAATGGTACCTCGACCTAGATGATGATTCATATAAAACTCTTAGTGAATTCTAAGATGGTTTTAGGAAGAAATGGGGAGAAAAGAAGGAACCAAGACATTTGCTTGCTGCCCTTTATAGCATAAAGAAAATGAAGAATGAAACCATGGATGAATTTAACACTAAATTCAGGCGTGTGGTTGCGGACCTTCCTAGAGATATCAAGCCAAAAAATGCCTCTATCCTCATATCCCACTTTGAAGCCTTCAACGGTGACTTAAGGCACCAGTTGAGAGATAAAGAACCGGCCGATCTGAAAACTGCCCAGGAATTGGCCGAGGAAATAGAAAAGAATGTGCAATGTTCAGGCAAGTCCAACATTCTAGGTTACACTAGGGGAAACACTTCCTGCAACAAAGAGACCAAGGATAAAGCTGTTGAATCAGAAGAAAACGAAACATCTAAAGATCCCATGGAAAAGGTGGCAGACATGATAAAAACCTTGGTTACTAGTCAAAACCAACAGATGGCCAATCATACTGCACAATTGAATGACATGCAGAATAGATTGATCACAATGGAAAGGAATAATGGACCTAGGAACTTTCATCCCAAGCAAAATCAGATGTATCAGAAGAAAGCCCCTCAGCAAGAGCCTAGGAGTCCAAACCAGTTAGACTCAGCTAACATGGTAGAAGAAGTACTTCAATGGTGTAGACCTTGTGAACAATTCCACCAAGAAAGTACTTGTTATGTTGCAAATCAAGTCATGGAACATGGACTTACCGAGGTCAGTAGTCAGGAAACAACTTCAAGCGAGCCTGATCATGTATACATGGTAGGCCAGGCCTACCCTTTGTCACCAGCTAAACAGTACAAACCTAAGGATGAAACCATTGTAGAATCTAATAGTGAAACTTATGATGAAAACCGTAATGTGCATGATGGGACTCCTATGTGTTCTCCATATAATGATGACAATCTGGAAGGTTTACTGCCTTGTGACCTTTTTTCTAAAGAAGATGAGTATGAAAATGAGGACAAGTATAACTTGGAGCATGATACAAGTGACGAAGACTCCCTTATGTCCGACAAATATGTTGATAATGAACCAAAATTTTTTGATGGTTTTGTTGATTCTCATGTCTATGGCGTATCTAAAGGAGAGAACATGGTCCTTGTGGCCTTGGGAAATTTTGATATGGAAAAGGAGCGTGTAGTTTATCCATATGATCGGTCTGAGCCATATATATGAATCAGTAATGAAGACAAAGAGAACTTGATATCAGCAATGGGGAATCCAACACATCTGACATAGATGGCGGTGATGACTATTGGAATTTTTGTGAATATCTTATTGAGAATCCCATCTATGCTATATCTAGTCAGGGGAGTGTCTATTTAGAAATTTGTGGAAGTCCAATCTACTATATTTCCATAGAGGGAAGCGTGGATCTGGAGACTTGGGAAAATCCTAATATAGAAAAGCAACATTCAAAACTCTTATATGATCATTCAGAGCCGCACAAAGGTATCAATAATGAAGACATTAAGAAGCAGTGTTGTGAAAAGACAGATGTGATGCAGTTAGTAGAATATCAGTCTCAACTATCATCTTCACATATAGAGTTTCCTTATGATTTGGAGCCGCTTGGGGCTTATATAGTGAGTTATCATCTGGTAAGCCTTGATGATCAGTATGATGGTGTAGTTAATTTGCTTCATCATTTCGATTTGTACCTCAACCCTATCCAGTCATGGATAGAAGCAACCTGCGCAAGCACTTACCAGTTTGGGAACAATTTGATGAAGTATTATATTCATATGATCTCCCATCCAGTCCACCCATTCCAGATCATCACGCAGGTTTGCATTTTCTAAATAAAGTATCCTTACTTTGGCTGGTAACCAAAGACAAGGCAAATAATTTTTATGTTAATAAAATGCTTAGGTGGTTACATTGGATTTTTTATTACACCTAACCTTTTTATATCATGCTTAGAGTAGGAAAATAAGCTCCTAAAAGAGAGTATTTACTTTCTGCAATTTTGTTTTGTACTTAGCTATAATAAAAAAAATAAAAATTCATTAGTTAGTTACATTTATTTTGTTTAAATAAATCAACTTAATGGTTCATTTGGATTTTATATAAGCTTGTGCTACTAAGGTTTTTCTTGTCAAGTTGAGCTGTTTTTACAGGGTATATAAACCAGAGATTTTGGTGTTCTCGTATCCTCTCCTTGCCCTATGACCAGATCGAGCACACGTCCCGCAGTTGGAGCCAGATGTTACCACCTAAGTTGTACTCAGTGGTTTTTATCAAGTGAGCCTAATGAATCGGACAAAGATGATTTGTTTGGACTTCAGAAGGCCTTCGGAAGTGCTTTTGGGAAGTGTTTGTTGTACTATATCACATGTTCATACCCCATATGGGAGTTGTAATAAAATGTTCTAGCATGATAGTGTCTGTAAAAGACTTGGTCTCTTAGATTTTATTTGTCAATCTGATCAGCCCAGGGTGTTTTTTCCCTTGGTTATTATTGGTTGTTGAATAAACCACTGATCATTTCTGAGTTTTTCACTCAATACCTCCAAAGTTGGGGTGGTCGGCTTGGCATTTAGGCCTATTGAGGTTATTAGAGTCTATGTGTCCATGTATAAACATGCTAGGCATCATGGTCGAGTCATATGAACATGTCTAAGTCCCCTTAGGTTTTAATTTTTTTTAATTTTAAAGTTTTTTTAATTTTAATTTTTCCACAAAACTTGGGCTATTTTTTAATAGTCTAATTGGAAAAATTGGTTTTGTAATAAAAGTGGGCTCGGAAATCAGTTTCAGTCATGGGGGTGTTCATTTTCAAGCTAAGAGCACCATGTCAACCCATAAACCCACTTTTTCTAAGTTTTGAGTGATTTTCCAATCACTCAGGTCAAAAATCCCTCAAAATCAAATATTGATTATTTAATTAATTAATAAATTAAATAATGGAGAAAACCCCAAATCCTAAATCATTGGGATTTGCTTCGATTTGACTAAAATCAGTCTCATCGGCTTGGAATTGACTGGATCTGACCATCCCTTGACAGAAGGAGGTGATCTGGGATGAACAGAAAGTCTATTTATGCATGCAATCTTGGGAATTGCGCCCTCCCTCTCTCCTCCACACGTGTGGGCTCATCTGGATGAGTTTTGGTGGATGCTTCAGTTAACAGGTTGAGGTGTCAGTCAGATCAGCTCTTCGATTGACAGTTGCACTCAGATAGACTCAGATCAGGCTCAGATTTTCCTCCACATGCAGCTGCAGTCTCTCTCTCCTTGGGATTTGCGCCCCCCGGGCTAGATCTCCTGTTTTTGCTATAAATAAAGCATAGATTACCTCTTCCAAGCTAGTTAGAGTTGGGTTGAAGGTCTTGCTATTGTAATACTGTTGTAATCTTTTGATTGTTGGAATAAAGAAGCTTTGGAGGTCAAATGGTGTAATGCTCTCATGTGTGTGGATTAAGCATTGTCTTGTGGCTATTGATGTTGTCGGTTTTTCTCTCAATTTCTGCATCTGAACCCTGTCTGGCTTGAATGATTCAACTGAATCAATAGGAGTATAGTTGGGCAAGTAAGGTTACTTGTTTTTCTGTATCTCATGGCATTTATGTTTGAAGATCTAGATTATACATGTTTAATAAGTTTATTTGCATGTAATTCTTGTCTCTTTTTCATATATATATCCAGATCTCATGAGGTTTCGTGCAGGATTGTGTGTTTAGCTTTCAGGTAGCAAGGATTGGACGAGTCGTGGATCTAGTTTGACTCCACTGTACATCCAACATTTTTGTGAAAGCATTGCCCCTCTGTATTCCACTAACAAGTTTCCATTGCAGATCCATCCAACAACGGGCCTTTCCCCTTCTCTTCCTCCTTTCTTTTAAAATCGATCTTCCGGTTACCTGTTTCTTCCTCTTATGATTAGATTTAGTTCTAAGAATTGATTATATATTGTTAGATCCAGTTCATAAGAGTCTTGTTGCTTAGACCTGTAATTTCATAAAGAATATCATTTCATAAAGATAGATCTAGGTGTAGAAATTTCCTTTTTGCAAGTAGCTAAATCATAGATCTAAAGCTTGCTCATAAGGTAGTTTCTTTTTTCGTTTTTTAAAGATTTAAATTCTGCAAGAAAAGTGCATATCTCATTGGCTGCCCAAACAGCAAGCCAAGATCCCAAGGAAAGCTTGCTTTCCTTGGTTCCTTTTTGCAAAACTAGATTAGCCCCTTTAACAATTTTTTCACTTAGTTTTTTTCCAGTAACTAGCGTGGTGACCCAAAACACTTTTAAAGTGTTTTTGGGCACATTTGATTTTAATTGCTCGCTGTTTTTTTAGCAGGTTTAACAAAAAAGAGAAAGAGACTTTGCCTGTTTTCCGACTCTTGGGCGAACCGAAGCGTCCTGAAAGCTTCCCCCACCACTGTGATTTTATTTTAGCTTATCGTAAGCTTGTTGCAAGCCTTTGGATCCCAGATAACAAGGACCAAAGTGCATAATTTAGTTTGTTGATATTGTAACCAATAATAATAAAAAATGAATCTTTTTGAGTAGGCTCTTTCGAGCCCACTCCCCATCCCCCCCGGGGGGATCTGCGTCCGTTTCACTTTTTTGCATTTTTTCCCATTTTTTCTCTAGCTTAGTCTTGTTATGCAGGATTGTATACTTTGATAACATTTTTCATTAGTCCATATTTTGAATTCAAAGTAATCATACTACTTACGACTTCTCGATTGACCTGAAAGTGGAAACAGATGCGTGGTAGGACTAATTAGAAAACCGGTGTTGTGTATCTCTGATTCCATTTTCATTGTTATTCTTCACATGCAAGCAGTAAAATTAACCCCTCCTTGATTTCCCGATTGAGGTCCACTGTGACCGAAAGAGATTCCTAGAGGGTCTTCTTTTTTAACAAGAACACGCTCTTAAAATTTACTAAAATTGACAAGACTCCAGTGTGTATGCTCTGCACTTGGCTGCGGTTCGTCCGATCAGTCAAGCTGCATCAAAAGCAACGTGAGTGACTAGAATAACTAGTTTTTACCTTCCCCAATCAACCACCATCAGGCGAAAATCCAATGCTTCGATCAAACCGTAAACGGTGGCAAAATACCCAAAGGAAGCGGGAACTCCTGAAAAGTGACCTCGAGGCGCCGATTTTTGTTACACCTTCGGGTGTATTATGAACAACAGTCTTAGAGACTCCATTCAGCCCACATATTCCTTACGGGTAGCCGTGAAGGTTTAGTTTTGGACATACTCCAAGTACCCCCTGGGTATATCTGGAGTCCCCTCGCCTAAGTTAATTTACTCATCTTTTCACATTAATTTAAAACGTACCAAGATACAATTGCACAACATTCATTCCAGCACTTGCAAGCACTCTTAATTATTTTCGAATCCATTTTCAAGGCACTGGTCAACTGTTTATTTCTTTCAATCTATATGTGATTGGGTGTCATTTCATGCTTACTTGTGATTATCTCATCATGTTATTTGTTATTTACAATTGTTAAATCAAAACTCCTAAAAAACTTACTCTTTAATACCATCATCATACAAAATAATTTTTCTTTAGTAACTTAATAGGGTCTTCCCCCCTTGGCTTCGTTAGGAGTTGAGCCCAAACGGAGGAGTCAAGAACAATGTGACATCCTTGACTCGATACTTGCCTCCAAGGACACACCAAGTGGCTTAAAGAGTTCTACCATGCCCCCCAGGTGTGTGAAAGGCGGCAATAGAACCTTTTATGTCCTGTCATGTGACAAGATGCTCTATTGGCGATGTACCAAATATTGTTGCCTGTGGTGCTTGCCATGCAAGCTATCAAACAAAAGTCCTCGTCGAATTTTTTGCTGAACTCCTCCACTTCTGCAGAACCTGCCATCTGGGTATTTGTTCTTCTTCTTCCTGTCTAGGCACTGGGAGGCAAAGTGTCTTGGCTTGTGGCAGATAAAACATTTGACCTTGGACATGTCAATTTTCTTCTTACCACGCTTCTTCTTCTTTGCCTTACCGTTGGTCTTTCCTGCTAGGGCTAGAGCTTCTTCATCCACAATCTGTGAGGCGCTGGTGGATGAACCTGAACCTTGACCCATATGGGTCTCTTCTTGCACAAAGTCATCCCACAATCTTTGCCAATTAGGGAGCTTCTCCCTAGCCACTACGCCTTTGACAAAGATGTCCCATGGCTTAGAAAAGCCATTGAGGGCTATTTGAACTAGCTTCTCATCTTCAGTCTTAGTGCCTACTGCTCCAAGTTCATTCCTGATTTGTGTGAGCCTTGTGAGATAAGGCACCACTCCTTCACCCTTGGCCATCTTGGTGCTTTGTAGTCTCTTCTGTAGCACCATTTTTTGATTCTCGTTCTTACTCTGGTAAAGGCTTTCCAAAGTCGTCCACATTTCTAATGCGATCTTCTTCCCGGACAGGCGAGGGACTATGTGATCCTTCACCCCATCCAAGATAATCAACATGGCCCTAGAATCCACCTTCTTCTACCTAGCCAACACTGGCAGATCTGTGGGCGTAGCCTTCTTGGAGTCAATGTGCTTCTCTGCATCACTAACATCCTCATGATCCTCTTTTTCCATGCAGGAAAGGTTTGAGCCCCATGGAGTCAATCCTCGACTCTGAATTGTACGACCATAATGAAGTGTACCCGTCAAACCCTAGATAGATTAGATAGATCTGCCCCTGATCTATCTAATACTACTACTTTCTCTCAGATCTACTCAGAAGAGCTCTGATACCATGTAGATTTCCTTAAAACTCAATCTTGAGCTACACAATATATATATATTTTAGTATTGCTAGCCACAAATGAATTTCTTCACAAATGATGCAGCGGAAAATAAATACTGAGAGAACATATAATAGCAATCACACCAGTAGAGACACCAATATTTTTGGGTATGGAAACCCCTGGAAAAACCCAAGATGGGAAAACTGGTGCAGTAGTCTGAGAAGATATTTTATTAGCAAGATATAGAACAATACAATCCAGAAATCGATTTTACCCAAACAGGCAAAATCATACAACCGAAACTCGCTAAGGAAAGACCCCACAAAGATCACATGAACCCTTGCGTCACCCTCACGCCTATGCGTCGGTCGTACGATCTCTGCATCACCGTATGGGCACTGACATCACCTGTATGGTTGCTTGCGTCACCCGTACGACCGCGTATGGTCTGCTGACATCACGTGGGCTGCTCCTGTGTCACGGCCTGCTTCACTGTGTGACCTCCCTGCGTCAGCTGTACGACCTCCAACGATTTGCCTATGCAACTTTGTCGATCTCTGGGGAAAGTTCTTTTGTCTCACTCTCTGAAAATTCTTCTGCAAACTTTATCTCTCTCTCCGGTTGAAAAGCTATGAGCAAGAAATCTCTCTCTGGCAATGTGTGTGCCATAGCAACTGTTTGTGCGTCCTCTCCACCAAATCAATCTCCTTTTAACTCAATGGGCAAGCAAAAACCCTAACTCTCACCATGGATCAATGGATGAGATCCTCCGGTGAGATCAATGGCCAATATTAGCCATCATTTAAATTATATTTCACATGAACTTTATAAAAGTGCCTCCATTAAGTCAAATTAAAATTAGATTACATAATGCACTTTTCCTAGGTCTGAACTTTGGATAAAGGCAATGATCAATCTGGCTTTCTGTTTTATGTCTTCTATCAAGCAAGGACACATGCAAATGATAGAAGACCTTCCTTGTTGCCACTTTCTAACAGAAGGAGGTGTGCTAAAATAGGGGACAACAACCCTTTACAAGACACAATCTCCTTTGCATAACAAAACCAAGGTGGTCATGTGCCCCAATGGGTCACTCCTAGAAGCCCCAAACACCAACCCATGGGCTTATGGCCTTGCATGGTGGGGACATCTACACACTGAAGGTGCAGTCAGCTGTGCCACAAAGCCAAGTACTTCTAACAGTGAAACCAAGGGAACCTGCCACGACTAATCCTGGGGGACAACAACCCCCTAATCCAAATATCCATACAAATAACCCACTTTGGCTTTTACTGTAAAATTTTTAGACCCATTGCTCTAGGTTTGGCCCTGCTAGAATGCCGCAGTAGCTCCGAGGGGTAATAGTGCACTACACTGCATATTGTGCATGAAATGTGTAATGGAATGTAACACTAATAAACCAAGATGAAAAAAAAGTGAACGTCCATAATGTAAATTTGAAAAAATGATCCAAATACAAATTTATGATGATGATGCTTAATAAACTTGAATGCAAATGTGAAAAAATTATCCAAATAATAAACACGAATTTAAGATGGATATATCCTAATTATAACTTAGTTAAATTTATTTGTATATTTTTTATGGATATATCCTAATTATAACTTAGTTAAATTTATTTGTATATTTTTTATATTATAACAATACAGAATAAAGGATAAATGTTGCATATATCATAAAATAGTTATCTGCAGTAATACCAAGGCCATTTTACTAGAGGAGAATCTAAATTTGATGTCGTTTATAATATATATATTGTCTTGGTATGGAGTCAATGTAGGGATTATTTATTTTATATATTATAAGTTATAACATTACGGAATAAAAGATAAATGTTGCATATATCACAAAATAGTTACATGCAGTCATACTACGCCATTTTTACCAGAGGAAAATTTAAATTTGTTGTCGTTTATATATTGTCTTGGTATGGAGTCGATGTATGGATTATTCAATTCATCTTGGATCCTCCTTGCTGCAAATAAATATTCATTCTCTTTTCCGGTTTTTTTTCCAATACATGAAAACAGTCTTTTGAGGAAAATCTAAATTTGATGTCCTAGTATGGAGTTGATAAGACATTTATCAATCAATATTGGATCCTCCTTGCTGTAAATAAGTATTCATTCTCTTTCTGTAGTTTTCCATACATGAATTCAGTATCCCGTGACCCTAAATATTGTCAAATTGATATTATTATTGTATGTTATTCTTTGAGGACCTGAGGTAAGTCCATATCTTTACAGTTTGTTCTCGGAAGGAATTTATTCTTATTTCTCTAACAGATTCCTATAATGGCATACTCTTTTTGGGTCTGTATTGAGATAGGTTCAACAGATGGACAAAACCCTAGAAGACAACAATTGTGCGCATCCTACTCGTGATTTGGTTCGGTCCATTCTCAAGAAGTTGAAGTAAGTATATTTATGTATAAACTCATGCTTTCAAGATATTCAAACGACAGACAATCTACAATGAGCATTAAAAGCTTTCAACTCCATGCCATTGATGACAATCAATATCTTGGTTCTAAATGTTTTTTCGGCTCTTGATCCTTGAGTGATATTTTGGATAACTGTAAATAATATTTTTATTTTAAAATGTGGGAAGTACGTAGGCTTGGCTCATGCTCTAGAGCAGTGGCTTTCAGCAATTATAACAAATGCTTTGAATGAAATGCAGTGCTGCACGCCGACAACGTGGAAAAGTTCCAGTCCAAACAAAGCAGGTCCTTATGTAACACTGATATTTCTTGATTGTTTCTGCTAGTAGGTTTTATAACAGTTAAAATATTTAATTCTGATTTATTTAAAACACATTTCAGATATTAAGCTGGTTGAACAACCGGCGGCGTCTGCAGAAAGGGAAATATGTTCTAGTGCCAGAAAAAACAAACTGTACAGCATTAAACATTAATGATCGTCCTGCAAAGATTGCCAAACAAAATTCTTATGAAGTTCCTTCAGGTGCATTTCTAGGCCATTTCCTGTCATTTAACTCCTTGAAACAGGTATGAACAAGTGCTCATAAATACATGCACACACACATACACCATATGTATCTGTGAAAGAACAGCCATTTCCTTGCCATTACCTCCACATTTGCACGACAATCTGTAACTGCAAAATAACATCACCCGATGAAACTTATTGCCTTGCATTGGTCAAATTTATTCTACAAACCAGTTTAGTGGCTTTGTAGGCTCTGGAATGTGATGAGAATTCAGGATTGTTAGCTTGCTTATGATAGAAAACCTGCCGTTGCATTTTTCCAGCTCCAGTTCACTCTGCTAGTTGTGAGCACTTTTCTGGTTCCAATCCATTGTGGTATTTGGAGAATTATCATAACAGGAGTCCAAAGTCAATTCTTTGGAAGTACATACTTCCACTAATTCTGCAAGATCACTGACTAATAACAGAATAATGCCTCTCCATGGATGATTCCAAATATTATGTTAGTTGTAACTTGTCATTGATGTTATTATGTTACTAATGCATACTTTATGTATAAATAAATGTTCAATTATAAATGGTTTTAGGCACATAATGAGATCTTTTGGATTTTCAATATGTTTTTTTTTTCCATCAAGATTAAAAAACAAGAGCCATCTTTCAACAAGTTTGTCATTTTTTAATCCTTGTGATGAAAATACTGTGTTACAAAAAGTCGTTTTAGCAACAAACTGAGCGCTCCTTTAATCCAACTACTGAAACTCCTCAAAATGTGGATCTTATTGCAATAGGTGAGCTGTAACTTGTGTTGTTGACAATGAGGGCTTTATATGGTAAGAATGCTTCTTTACCACTTTGAATAACTCAAATTTCATACATTAGCTCCAAAGGAAGTGCGTCCTTGCACTGTGAATACTTTGCACAGCACATTCTTCATGAAATAGTATGGATCCCCTTCATAAGGCGTGTTTATTTTGTTTGGCCAAGCCTTGCTGTCACATGCCTTTCTCAATAGGGCAGTGCTTCTCTTGATCACCCAAATCAATTCACCGATCAATGGATCTAATGCAAGGAATGGTAGAAAAAAACTTTTCAAAAGTGGCAGCCTCCTTGAATTGCCCCTATGCCAACTGTCCCCTCCAACTGTGCTCCTTCGAACATATCAAGGTATTATATGGCTGCCACTTCTGAGTCTTAACAGTCCCATAGATGAAGGATGGACCACTTGTTAAATTTCATTTCAAAGATTGCAACAGCACCCAAGAATAGGTTGAGCGCTCCTGAATTAATGTGCAAAGATCTTACATTGGTTCTGTTGCCGCCTCTTACGCACCTGGGGGGAAATGCAACAAAATCTTCAAGCTGCTTGGTGAAAATTTTCAAGAACCCCAACCCGGTTTCAGTTTCAGTTTAGCATATGGTTTAATGCCCAAACCCCATCATTGCATGTGCATTAAAATTTAAAAAGTTTAACTGAAAAACATAAAACATATGAGATTTCTTTTCTTCTTTTGAATTTTGAAAATTATAGCAACTCTAATCTCATACTCAGAAATTTTAAATCAGTCACACATGAAAATAAATACTCAGAATTTTTGGTCAAATTGACCCAGGAAAAACCCCGAAGGGAAAAACCTGTACTTCAGAGAGATTTTATTCTTCAGGCAAATTTACAAATTGAAATAGCAGTACTTATCTCCCTTCTCAAAATCTGTGCCAATCACTGACAAAACCTGTTGTACGGAATCCGGATGACTCGAAATTCGTGTTGTACAGCTCCACACGTGCAGCTGTATGGACCTCGAAATCTGTGCCAAATTTGCCTGCTGTACGGACACAATTAATGCTGTATGGACCTTGATTTCTGTGCTGTACAGCCACCTCGAAGTTTGTGCCTGCTCACCTCGAAAATCGTGCTATACGACTGCCTCGAAATATGTGCTTGTACGGACTGTATGACTTGCATTTAATGCTGTACAGACGCTGCAATAAATATTGTACGACCACCTTGGGAATCATGCCAATCAGCTGGTACAATTTCCTCGAAATTTGTGCCCTTGTCTTCTTCTTGAATTTGGAATTTTTTTTCAAGGGTTTACATTGAAATTTCTCATGCTCCTCTCAAAATTCTCTCTTGTGAATGTGAACAATGATCTCTCTCTGTCTTTCTGAAGCCCTTTTTGTTTGAGTAACTTCCACCTTGAGGTCAATGGCTTAGATCAAAAGCCAACTAAATGAGATCTAGGGCCCATCTCATTTCCTCATTAAAAATCACTTTTAATTATTAAAATGAGAATTTAATGGACACCCTCATTAATACTCATAAAGTCACTTTTAAAATATAAACTCAAACATTCATTAAATGGTCACTTTATCATAAAGTCATTCTCACCTTTTAATTTGGCTAGGGACCACATTTTAAAGTGTCCTTGTCCACCCCAAGGCATGAGTGGACAAACACTTCCTTGGTAAAAATTCAACACTCTCTCTTACTAAGGAAGGTGTTTTTCACTACTCCCATCTTGTCTCTGAAATGTATGTGCTTTCCTCTTCTCAAAGACTTCATGAGAATATCTACCACCTGCTCATCTATAGAAATGTACTGTAACTCTACAACTCCTTTTTGGACATAATCTCTGATGAAGTGGTATCTGATCTCAATATGCTTTGACCTGTCATGAACCACTGGATTCACAGAGAGCCTGATGCAACTCTGATTGTCACAGTGAATGATAGTAGGCCTTAGCTCCTGACCAAATAAGTCAACCATGAACTTGCGAAGCCACAATGCCTCGCAACTGGCCTTACTGGCTGCCATGTACTCAACCTTTGTAGAACTCAAAGCAACAAACTTTTTCTTCCAACTGAACTGTTATCACCAAACTTGTAGTTGCCTCTATGAGGTGGATCCAGAATGGATGGTAAAGGAAAGGGAAACTAAAGAGGTGGAACCAAGATAACCTCGACTCCTAAATGGATGGTTGTCACGCCAATCGAGGTCCATCTTCACTTGATGTTATCTTAGCCCAAGACAACAATGGGGGAGACCCAGATCTACTCCCGACAGGAGAGATCAGACCTAAACACCAGATCAAATCAAATGGAGCTGAAGTACGTAAAGTGTAAGGTGGAATAAACCCTAGATCTATGGATAAAGTCACAAGGTGAGTTATGGTTCGGATCAGGAGGTGTATGTAACTTGAAATGTGATCCAAGGTTGAAATGCAAGTGACTTATAAGCCTATTACTAGATCTAGAATCAGGGTACTAGCAAAAGATGAAGATATCCACTGTCTTGGGAAACGTGACCAATGCAGGGAGGGTAAGAATAGGATTGGGGCTATCTAGTACCACGGGATAGACTCGAAAGAAGGTATAACAATATCAAAGTACCCAAGCCACAAGGAAAAGATCAAATCGCAAGAGAAGGGGGCAACATGAGGGGTAGTGCTAGGGTTTAGAGAACAGTGCCTTGGGATTTGGGCCAAATGGAGTCACTTTAGCAAAACGTTTTTGAAATCCAACTTAGGGTTTGACACGATCTACAAAACCCAGAAATGGTTTGCCTTGAGATCAAGCGTTTGATCTATAATATTTTTTGATTTTTAATATTTAGGGTTTAGAGAATAGTGCCTTGGGATTTGTGACAAATGGAGTCACTTTAGAAAAACGTTTTTGAAGACCCACGTAGGGTTTGACCCGATCTACAAAACTCAGAAATGGTTTGCCCCAAGATCAAGCGGTTTGATGTATAATATTTTTTGATTTTTTTAATATTTAGGGTTTTAACATGAAAATGAAGATGTCAATGGATTGAGATCCAGAAAAGAAGAACTAACCTGTAGATCTTACCTAGAAAACCTTGTAGATGTCTTGATGATGATGATCTATGCCATCCCGATCAATTTGAGAAGATTTGATGCAAGCCTCTATGTAAAATGATTTGCCCAAGGAATCCAATGCGCTCTCTCTCCTGCACAACAAACGTCAACCATATCAGATTTGATGCATCAAGAGAAAAGAAGAAATGCTACAGAAGAATAGCAATATGAAATCATAGATCGCATTGATACTAATGAAAACCCCCTGATACAAGCGCATCCAAGCCAAGCGAGTTGAGGAACCCCTGCAAAAACACCCAAGTTGAAGTCACCCTCCTGTAGACAAGACAATGTCTCCCAAAAAATATAGATCTCACAAAAAATACCCAAATGCTAGGAAGCAATAGATTTTCCAATCACCATTGAAGAACACCAGATGCAAAGGAGATCCAAAAATTTCCACAAGAATAGTTTTTCTATTTTCCAGATCCAAGAGCCAAAGACCCCTTACAAATGAGAAGCGCTCTCCTTTAAATAGGAATGAGAGAACCAAAATCATAACCACTTTTCAAATGGGTGGCTAAGATTAAAATATACAAATGTTCTAATCAACGATTGAGATGAGCTCAACATAGGATACATGGATCAATACAATAATATAATATAAAAGTGGACCAAATCACCCTAGGAGAGGGGATCCCACTAAATAAAAATAAATGAAGCACATGGTGGGTCCAGGGAGTGTTAATTAACTCCCCTAGGGTGTCCCCATGGCACAATAAAAATAATATAGGTTTTAAACTGCAAAATAGTGCCTCTCTGAGGAAATCGTGAGCCTCCAAAAGCTCCAGAAATTAATAAAATATGCCTGAAAAATGGATTTGGGGCCATCCAAGTGCTGCAACCACTGGAGAAGGAGTGGAAGACATCATCCTCATCATCAAAACTCATTCCATGCCATTTTCTTGCCTCAATAGCGATTTTAATTATTTTTTATCTGCCTCGGGAAACGTGATATGCCAAAATTGCCTCCTAGGGTGCTTGCATTATCCAACTGAGCCCACCAGGCTCTTTGGGAGGGGGGTAATATGGTACAAACAAGTGGCTGGACCCCCCATGCCTCATACAGCACCCTAGGAGATCCAAGAAAATCATCTCGCTGCTTAGACAGGGCATCCAGTATGGCAAAGCTGCACCAGCAATGTACAATGAGCCTAATAGTCTCTGCAAGTGCCTGAAACTGAAAACAAGCTGTCTCATTGGACTTGGGGAGTCCAAATCCATCTAGAGTGCATACTTATACACCTTATAGGTCTCTGCATGTTCATCTACAATATCCAATATACCTAGATAGACACAATAATAATCTGTAAATCACCAGATAACCAATAATATAACCCAAGCTAACATCCATCTGCTGGAAGTGTTCAAAGGTTAAGTCATGCTCTACAAATCATTCAAGTAACAATTATAACAATTAGCAGTCATTCACTGGCAATCTATCAACCAAATATATAGGGTTTTATTTATTTATTACGACTCAAACCCGACTTTCAAGACTATACTCACTTCATAGTTGTAATCAATTTGCTAGTGAAGGGTGAAGGCTAAAGCTCAAAGGACTAGGCCAAAGGATGACCACCAACTCAACACTGTGACACTTTGGATATGGAAAGGGGATACTCACTCTAGCATATGCTGGACAAGCAACAACACAGGGGATGGCAGCGTCTCACAGATGGATAAGTTACGTTCAGAGGTGCATATTTACCTTGGCAAATGCTCACAATCCAAATCAAATACAAGTAAGACCAGCAATCTTCAGATAGAACTTTTAAGAGCCATTGTTTTTTGGGGCCTTCAATTTTCCATAGCCTTGGTCCATGCATTTATTACACAAATTTTTATTATTGAGGCTTCATGCATTCATGTATGTTTAATAACACTACTTTTCATGAATGTTTTAAGATATTCATTTCAATATATTTCAAAGCCAATTTCATTAGGCTAGCCTTACAGTCACGTATGTTAAAAAACACTACTTTTCATGAATGGGCTTTTTCATAAGATATTCATTTCATTTCCAAATACATTGTATTGATGGCAATGCTACTTGCTTCAGGTTTAGCCAACACAACCTAGGCAACTCAGAGCTGAGACACAAATAAACAGGGAGGCTTGTCCAACAAAGGATTTAATGGGGAAAGGTCCTTCATACCCCAAGTCAAGTAGTAGGTCAGGTTGAAAACATACCTGGAAGCTAATGGATGGGTGGAGATAGTGAAAAATGAAACCAACACTAGCAAGCCAAAATATGGTGGGAATGACTACTTCTATTCTCCCTAAGGAGGGTAAATCATTGAGTATAGATCAAGAACTTCCAGGTTTGAGTAGGGACATCAATACATAATGTAAATACATCCAAGTCCACATATTTATATGAACCTAGATCATGACACTAAATGCTAATACATGTCCCAAGAATGAGTATAAGAGCAATGACAACCATAACACAATATAACATAAGATGAGTCATAAACATGTAAATAATCAATCTGAACCAACATCTGTCCAATGAGAAAACATTGATGCAAATTTGGGCACTACTAACTGCTCTGCAAATGGCTAAATGACTACATCAGTCCTCAAATTTGAGTGTCCTAAGACTCAGTCATTGCATGGGAGAGTACTTTAGTCCATAAATCAAATAATGATCCATTATAAATGCTCATCTCAACATCTCATATGTAGGGAAGCTAGCTAAAAAATGTACGGGAATTTGAAAAATAGATTATGGTAGCCCGGCTACTATATATGTGATAACATGAACCACGACACAACTGCTGAGCCCAACCTGAAACAACAACCGGAAGTGCTCTTTCGGTCCGAAGCACTCCCTGCCCAATCTGAATCCATGAAGCCAACCAAGTCCGCTCCACCTAACCTCCTGTAGTCTAGACCATAGTCTATAGTCCCAAAACCGCTAACCTATGTGATTCCTGTGGGTTCGAGCAGTTACTGACAGTTAGGGAATCATCTAAGGACTAATGCCATCCATAGAAAATCTAGGGCATCATCATCAGGTCAATAAGGGCCACCGGGGCCAAAGGCCACCTTCGTGCATGCCATCTAAGCATTATTTAATGATGCATGCACTCATTTAAGTCTCCAGGCGCATGCATGCAAGTCAACTGCAAATTAGAAGATAAAGTGACCTAATTAGGTCAAAGATTAGGGTTTTTGCAGTTGAAAGTTATAAAAGGAGGATAAAGCGAAAGGAGACTTCACTTGTGATGATTATTTTGGGAGCTCTTGAATAGCAACACAACGTGCAGCGCAACAGTTGGGGTTGGAGACGGCGTCTGCAACTAGCGGGGTTTCGGCAGTGAAATATCTGCCCTAGGCTCATTCAGGGTAAGCCATATAGGTTCACCATTTGCTCTTCCATTCATTCATAGTTATCCAGTATACGGTGTAGATTGTTGCAGGGACACATGTGTAGGCGTAAGGGGGGTTTTCAGCCAGAAAGCCCTAATCAGTTGCTGGGTCTTCAGATCTCCGTTTTACTTCGAAACTCAGGCACCATTCTCATCATCGGCATCTTACTCCGGTACCCAGTGATTATCAGATCCGACTGTGCTCATCTGGAGTAGTTATCAGCTATTTCGGGATCAGGGCGGCGTGAGCAGCTGTCTCTCTGGAACAATTCGCTAGCTTGCCTAGAGACCTCCGAAACTCCGCATGTACCAGGCATTCTCTTCGGCACGGGAAGGCTATCAGTCCTGCAAATCAGCAGCTCCATCAGACACCTCCTTCATTGAAAACGTCACCCTTATTTGATCTGGGTTTCTTGCTGCTGGGGTTTCACCGGAAGCAGAAGATATCAGTCCATCTTCGATTCAGTTCTTGATGCTTGCATACTCTCTCAGGAGCAATCCAGCCAACTTATCAGTGGTAAGTGTTCATTCTATCTCACAAACCCTAAACCTAATTTTTGCTATAAAATAGGGATTTTTGCATGGCAGTTTGCATGCCCAGTTGTATCAGCATATTTGCATAGGAATAGAAAATATCGGGATTTGGGATATTACAAAATGTCTCATCATAATCAACTCCCTCTATTTGTGAGAACCCTTGTGCTACAAACCGAGCTTAGTACTTCTTGATGTTGCCATCCACAGCATGCTTGATTTTATAGAGCCACTTGGAAGTCACAACTGACTTCCCCTTTGGTCTTGGAACCACTTCCCACACACCATTCTTCATGATGGAATTGTACTCGTCCATCATGGCATCTCTTCAAACCATATGTATGGAACCCTCCTCGTAAGTAGTAGGCTTGGACTCACGCAAGCTATTCACCTGTTCCATGTAGCTGGAAAATCTCTTAGGTGCCTTGCTTTCTTTGACCTCCCTCTTGGGTGGCCCCATAGACTCCTCTGCTTCCTTCACAAGCTCCCTAAGCCAACTTGGCTTTCTCTTCCTGGAAGTAGCATCCTTTGGAAGACCCTCCTCTACATCCTCATCAGACATATGTTTCCCTGAAGAAGTACCTATGGTCTGAGATCCTGTACCAGGTGAACCTGAACCATGTGTATCCGAATCACATGAAGGTGTGTTGCCGCCTAATTCAAAACTCGGGTCACGTGGTAGAAATCTTCAAGCCACTAGGTGCGACCTTGGGGGCAAGCAAGAGTCAAGTGCTGTCATTTGATCTGACTCCTCCGTCTAGGTTCTTTCCTAGCGAAGTCAAGGGGGGTGGTCCCTAATAAAATAAACTATGGTGTTTAATCTATGAAATAAAACAATTAATCTAGGAGATGAGATGAAATAAAATATCACAACTAAGATGAACTGCAAATGATATAAATAACTAGCACATCAAATAACATTCCACACAACACATAAATTAACTTAAGCATAAAAATAAATAAGATTGCCAACATAGACCAGTGCTAATGGAGTGCTTGTGTAAGGGTTGCTATTGAAGTCTCGTGAAGTATTGCAGTTGTCTCAGTTGGTCAATTTTAAGATTATTAAGTGAGTAATTAAGGGTGTGGGTTAATTGTGGGTTTGGCCCAACAAGTCAAGTCCCTTCTAACTGAGTGCTAAAGCGGTAATACCAAGTGTCCAACGGGGCGAGGATGAACCTGCTTGGAGTAGCCCCCTGACTTTGTAGTAGTTACCCTTTGCAACCTCTCGAGTTCTCGAGAAAATCACTTGTGTGGATTTTCCTATTAAATCTAGTAAGTCATATCCCTTTGTGATACAGCCAACTGATCAGACAAGCTGCAGCGGTGTAAAGCATACGGGGCCTTGAAGTCTTGGATATTTTAAGATTTTTAAAGCTAAGTGTGAGTTTTTTAAATATCGATGCCGATACTCTCGTTACCGAGAACACAGCCGGATTGGGTTAATTTTACTTTAGGAACTTAAAATAAACTGGAAAAAATAAAGAAGAACTTAAAAAACTAAAAAAATGAAACAGCGCGAATCCCCGCGGGGGGATGGGGTGTGGGCGCTTGGCTGCCCACTTGCTTCTCTCTTTTACAATGATTTAGGAATGTAAATTACTTGTGCTCCTTTGTAGAATAGGAAGCACAAGTATTACAATATAGGGCCTTAGAAAAATGGCCAAAGAGATAACTGTGAAAAGAGGGATCTCCAGATTGCTTGTTTATTCGAAATTTGGCCAGAGTGCCTCTCTCTTTTATCTGCTTCTGCTGCAAAACAGAAAGCAATATTCAGTTAAATATGTCAAATTCTTTATTTAAACAATAAAAAATTAACATGTAATTCAAGTAACTTTTAAAAGATAAAAAATTAAAGTATTGAAAAGTACTCGTTTGAAGCTAGATTTATGATTTTTAACATTCAAATCAGATCTAACCTTAATAATAAATGAAATCAGATTTAGTTATTGATATACTTTTATTTACTAAACCAAATATCAATTATCAAAATAATCGGTAACAGAAATAATTTTTTTTGTAGAATGAGAGAAAATATGAAGAAGCTTGATGCCGGAATATGGACAATGGAGTTCTTCACAATGGAACAAAGAGGGACTATGTCTTTCTTTAGTTGTTGAAGAGCAGGAATATATAAGCAAACTCAACCTCTTCTTCAATCTTCGTAACCTGGAATTAATACAAAATACTTGCACACAAAAATAGTTAAGAAATTTGGTGCCACCTGCCACAGAAACTCAGAAGACAAGATTATTAAGCAAAATAAAAATGTACTTCCAAGATATCTGAAACAAATAAACAATAAGATCTTCAAGCAAACAAGCTTTTAAACCTTACCCTACCAAGATACAACTCTCCTTCAAAGACCAAGCTTAACCAAAGAGATGCAAGAAAATGAACACCATTGGCTACTTCAAAAGCTCAAGACAATATTCATCCACACATAGAATCGCTACACAGTTCTTGAACTCCAAAGCCTTTTATTCAAAATGATAGAAAAATATTACAAATTACAGAAGCATAGGTTCCTTGCCAAAATCTCCTCTCAAATGAAGAGAACTTGCTCTCTTAAAAAGAAAATCTCAACATGAGGGGATGCACTTGCTAAAGGATGAGCTTGATAGCCTGGCATGAGTTGGATGTGAGTTGGATCTCCATGCTTTGGGGAAAAAAGAAGACAATTACCCAAAATGTCAAAAGCTTGACCTCAAACCAAATCTTTCTTTCTTGGGAAAAGCGCCTCTCCCTTGGAAAAAATCCAATTTGATATTTAGCAACCATTTCTTTTCTTTTTGGTTACTTGCAACTCTTTAGGAATAATCCTATTGACCTTTGCCAACTCACGGAATCAATTTTCTTCAAGTTTCCAATTTTTTTGTGAGTTGCCGAATTTCTCATTTTTTTCCAATTTTTTGGTCTTTTTTGGTTTTTTCGAGTAATTATTAATTTTGGAGAAAATTATTACTCGAAAACTTAGGAAAGTGGGTTTAGGGGTTAAGTGGGTGCTCTGAGTTAGAAAACGAGCACTCCCATGGCAAAAATAACCTCCTAGCCACACTTTTATGACTTTTTAGAGTTTTACAATTAACTTATTAAAAATAAGCTTGTAAAAACGGAAAAAATAAAATTTTCCGAAAATTAAAAAAAACCTATAGGGGACTTAGGACGTGTTCAGAATGACTCAAAATAATGATTAACATGGTAATATACATCGACACATAGGTTTTAATAACCTCCTAAGGCTTAATTAATTAATGTGATTATTCCAGCTTTGGAGGTTTGGGTGAAAAATTCGAAAATTATTTCACTTAAAAACAATAAATAATTAACAAGGAAAAAACACCCTAGAATAATGCATTAATAAATAAGTCCTAAGAAGCCAAACCTTTTACATAAAGTCATCATGCTAACTCATTTTATTACAATTCCCCATGGGGTATGAACATGTTTAAAATTAAAGAAAAAGGGCCTAGAAAGGCCTACAAGGACTTCTGAACTTGAAAATTGAACAAGTCATTGTTCATCTTTGGCGGCTCGGTTAAAAGTCCAACTGAGTGCAACTCAGGTGGTAACATCTGGCTCCTACTGCGGGACGCGTGCTTGATCTGGTCTTTAGGCAAGGAGAGCATGCGAGAACCATAGAATCTCTGGTTTCAATAATCTGTAAAAACATCTCAACTTGACAAGCCAACCTTAGTAGCACAAAATCTTGTAAAATCCAACGAACCATTAAGTTGCTTTATTAGAAAGTAAATGGAAAAACAAAAATGTAACTAAACAAAAATATTATTATTCCTAAGTACAGAAAATAAATGCAAAAAAAGTAAATGCAACCACCTTAACATTTTATAAAAATTTAAATGTTTTCCTTTGTCTTTGGTTACCAGCCAAAGCAAGGACATATTTATTAGAAAGTGCAAACCTGTATGGATATTCATGATGGGCGGGCTGGATGGGAGATCATAAGCATATAACACTTCATCAAATTGCTTCCCAAACTGGCATGAGCGTCTGCAGGCTTCTTCTACCCAAGCTTGGATAGGGCTAATGTACACATCTGCATGATGACGCAGGTCAACAACTCCATCACATATATCAAAATGGCTTATCGGCTGATAACACTCTGTGTAAACCCTCGGCTGCTCCAAATCATAAGGAACCTATGAATGAAAAAAAGTAGGCTCAGGCTGACCCTCCATCGACTGTATCAAATCTGACTTTTCGATGCATTGCCTCTCAAAGTCCTTGTTGTTAATACTTGTGTAAGATTTGGAATGATATGACTCTGAATGATCATAAGAAAACTCCGAATGCTCCTCTTCCATACCGAGACCTCCCCAAGTTCCTAAGTGAACACTCCCTTCTGTGGACATGTCACAGATGGGATTTTCAATAAAACCTCCAAAATATTCTGAATAGGAACTCCCTTCTCTTGATATATTGTAGATGGGTTTTTCCATAAATTTCCAATAGTCATCATCCCCATCCATGTCATATGTGGGGGACTCTTCATCCATGGCATCATGCTCCTGCCTATCCATGTCTTCCTTGTATTCATAACAATCTTCTTTAGAAAATTTAGTTTAAAAAATGTTACAAGGCAATAAACTTTCCAAACCTTCATCAACATGTGGAGAACAAGGTCTAGTGTCATCATACACCATACAGATCTTATCATAAGTTTCTTTATAGGCTTCTATAATGGTTTCTTCTTGAGGTAAATGTGGAGAAAAACTATGATCATTATCAATAAAATAATCATAAGAGCACTCCAAATTTTCAATAGTTTCTATTATGATATCATGGAGAGGATCTTCAATAACATCTTCAATCAAGGAAACTTTATGGACATATTCAATGGGATCACTTGGGATGTGTTGCTCAATGGGTTCCTCTAGCTTTGCCAAATCTTCGTTATTTTCTGTTAAAGTGATATGAGGATGGTTTTCAACAATGTCTCCAAATAAGGGTTCTTCAAGAAACTCTTCAACGTGATTGTCATGGATGTTCCCATCTTCAGAATCTTGCTGGGTATTGAGAGAGACCTCATATTCTTTAATAAGCCGCTTAATTTCTTCCTTTCTTAAATAACTTGGAGGGACTTCCACACATTCGACGTTGTCTATGATAACACGAGGAAGTTCTCCGATGGGAGTATCATGGATCTCCTCTTCACTAAAATGTTCAAGAAGTGATTCCAAGTCTTCAATACTTTGTATCATGGCAAAAGGTCCATCATATGTTTCCATGTGATACTCTGTCCCAGATAGGTAGAAGGTAAAGATCTTTTCAAGGAATTTTTTCAAACCATTCATACTACCCCTACCATCATGCCATTGCTCTAAAAACATCCAAAGGAAGCTTGGAAAGGAGGTTATACATTTATTAGGAAGTCCCTGATAGAACCAACAACATGCCTCACCGTGAAAAGTACTAGCAAACATTTCCATCATATTGTCCTCATAAAGCACATTGGAGTCAGCCATCAATTGAAGGAAATATTTGACATGCCAGATGGCCGAATCACCATAATTTCCATGAAATACTAGAAGCCATTTATATACATCCCCCACACCATGACCAAAGTTAGGAAAACCCGGGATGTTTGAGAAATCGATAGGCTGAAAAAGTCTGGTTATCTGGGCACCACACAGCTCCCTTAATTCATCCATATCAAAAATTAATAGTATGCGTTTGATATAACCATTGAACCTTGTACTAGATGGGTGGAGCTGTCAAGTGATGAGCTTTAGAAGTTTTAATATGTCGCATGGGCTCATCTACACACAACAAAACTTCACAAGTTTATGAGATAACAGGGTTTTATCCCTTCAATGGAGTTGCCACGTGAGAAAAAAAAATGCATTTAAAACTTTCTCACAAAAATTTTCCTTTTGCTTTTCCTTTGTAAATTATAAAAAAGAAAAAAGGTTAGTGGAGTCGCTAGATGAAAAATTAAAAAACTAATCTAAAAAATCATCAAACAAAGGAAAAACAAAGGGGAAAGCCTTCGAGATCTCAACTTTCCTCACCACAACTTTCCTTGTGTGCAGGATGGTAAATGTCGAAAGCCTTTGAGACCTCATCATATCCAACAAAAATACTCCTCCCTCCAGTTGCCTCCAACTTTGTCCTCTTCTCAAAAGGGACATGTGAGTATGTAAGGCATCCAAAGATGCGGAAGTGGCTTATCTTAGGCTTCTTCTTGGTGAACAACTTCTCAGGAGTTTTGCACCCCAAGGCATGGTGCAGACTCCTGTTCAGCACGAAAACAATTGTACTACAGGTCTCTACCAATAGAAAGAAAGGAAGACTCTGATCATGCAGCATGGCTCTAGCTGCACCCACTATCGCACGGTTCTTCCTTTCAGCCATTCCATTCTGCTGTGGAGTGTAAGGAATGTTCAATTGCCTCTTGATACCCTCCTGTCTACAAAACTCATCGAAAGCATGGGAAGTATACTCACCCCCATTGTCTGATCTGAGTACCTTGATCTTCTTTCCTGTTTGGTTCTCCACAAGAGCTTTGAACTCTTAGAACCGAAGCAAGACCTCCTCTGACTTCTTGCTTCTCAGAAAGTAGATCCAGGTCTTCCTGGAAAAGTCATCGATGAAAGTAATGTAATACTCATAACCTGTCAACGAGGTAGAAGACATGGGACCGCATAAGTCTGAATGAATCAACTCCGACACTCCCTCTGATCTGTTGTCACTGCTCGGAAAAGCAGGCTTGGTGTTGTTATCACATATACATTTTGCAGTTGGGCTACCATGATGCAACATTCAGACTTATCTTTTATTCTATTCTAGGCTATTTTTCACATGGGGTATTAGCATGGATCTTTACGATTTCAGTTATTCCAGAGCCTTGTTCATCAGATTTTCCTTGCCAGGACTGAGATTTAGGGGTCCATTGAGATGCTTTTGGTGATGATCTAGTTCATTATGTCAGAGCAGTAGATCAGAGTTGGTACACAGTTATAGAGGGGTTTATCAGTTGGAGACATGTATATTTGGTGAGATCAGGGATACACTTCCTTGGTTTGATTTTACTCTATGATGTATGTCAGATACCTATGCTTATCATGTTAGAATGATTATGGTGACCTATGCTTATATCTATTGTTGCTTCAACTTGTGTTATGACTAATTAAGGAATTTGACGTGAAGACTGTTGTGTTAGACACAATGGCTCATCGAGAGGCGGGGGGGTGAATCGGTGAGCTTATACTTAATCCAAATTTCAACTTCAATCAAAATCTCATATCTTCCTTCAGACATTTACTACATTATCATATTCATCAATATTAATCATTTATCAAGTTAAACACATAATCATCAACACATTGCACAAGAGACACAAGATATAATATTTGTAATCTTTTTGTATTTCAAACGGCTGCAACCGCGAGACAATTCAGCACCTACTGAAACAAAGAGCAGCAACTCCTTATCTAGGACCCTGCTTAGTTTTTTCTTAGATCTTACTAAAAAAAATAATTACAAGACCTAGCTTGTATCACAAGTACATATTTGTCACATTACATCTCATACATCATTGTCAGTCTTGTCACCAATTTGATCGCTCTGTCATTGACCTCTGCTCATCTCTATTCAACAACTTGTCACTGCCTTGTGAAGATCATCATAGCACATTATCACTTGTCCCTGCACAATCCAAATGCTCATGTCTTCTAGAATCTCCTCATGTCATCTGTCTTGTCACTATTCATGTCAAATTGATCAACTCTGCCAATTTGTCAACTCTGTCACAAACATGTAATCAGTCTTGTCCACATCATCTTTCTGTCCATATCATCTTTTCGATTGATCTGACTTTTAGGCCCTCTTTAATAGTCTTCAGGTGTCAGCATTAATGGATCAATTTACTGTGCAAACTTTGGATAGCTTCAGGACTGTATAAAATGTGTCTTCAAACTGTAGCTTAAAACTTATCTTCTGCTGCTCGGTATTGTGCCAAAGAAGGATGTAAACAGGCAGTAGCTATTTCCTCTCCACACTGTAACTCATTACTAAACTTCTCCCAAAATTTGGAGTAGAGACTTCCCAAAATTTAGACTCTGAACAAAGTGTCGTAACCCTTTCTGTTAAATTTTAGGGTACTGAGGCAGCCTCAGACAAGCTCCACGAATTGCATCAGTGAAGATCTTATTGCTACCAAAAAGGACCTAAAAGAAGTTGCATATGCTGCTGCCTTTTGTCATTTGTTGCTACCTCAAAACTTAAAAAGAAATGTGATGTACTGCTGAAGTTAACTTGCTGCTCCCCACATTCAATGTCTGCTGCTGCAAACTTTCTCCCTCAGCTGAGCGAAAATTACAGCTCTTGATCCCTTTTACCAGAGTCTGCTACCCATGAACTTTCCTCCGAAAACAGTCACGAATTTCAGAGCTCTTCTTAAACTTACGAATTTTTTCCCAAAAACTGAAGATGTCAGCCTGTTATTTATAATAGTTTCTCATAAAAAATTATGGAGCCAACCTATCATTTGCATTTTTAAATATTTATTTTTAAAACTCGTGGAGCCGACTTTGTCATGTTGAATTTTGATTTATTGTAACTTTACTTTTTAAAAGTCTTCCAAATCTTTACTTCCATTTCTTCAAGGGATTTCCACATCATCAAGAACTGGGTCAACAAGGTGCAAGGAGCTTCAAATAAGCACATCATCAAGTGGTATACTAGACCAACTTCACAAACATTCCACTAGCTATCTTACCACAACAATGATCGTCAAGGGTTTCAATTGTGCATCATAGGTTCCACGTGCTTCATTAAGCAAGGCTTCTTTTATACAAGAGCTTTTGTCCTTTTCAAAGCAAAGACCCAAGCAAGGGATTTTCATTATGTGTGGAATATTAGGGCTACCACAAGCGAGGGTATCATCATACCAAAGTCCAAGTGCTCCTTCAAATCTTCATCAAGCAAGAGGCTTCATAACCCCATTAAGACACAAATGATCACAGGATGGGTCGTTTGGCTCATTAGGTGTTCCAGTGGCTCCAATGCACACACCAGGGTTCTTCATGTCATGTCATTACACTTCACTTTTGTCATTAATGTTGTCATCAATGACAATCATAGACAACCGTATTCATCATGTTGCTCATGCCATGCTTGTACAAATCGTAAACCTTGGTGCTAGGTTGGTTCCATGTCATTTGTTCTCGTCCATCTAGTTCTTCCACCTTCGATTTTATCCCATGACTTAGACTGATTGAGACTTGTGAGATTGAAGATCCTTTCCCCATTGTGACCCCTATGAATGATAGACTCCATGTTGTTCCGTGTCTCTGGCTATGAAGTATGTGGCATCACTAGTGTGGTTGGGTTCACAGGGTAGTTCTCCTTTAGTCCTCAATGCAAGTGCTCCACCATAACAGTGTTGCTAAACACTAAAGCATCGGAACGCATAAAAACTATATCTAAAGGATGCAAAAGTTAAATGTTTAAAAGTAGTCAGTGGCCAAGAGTTTGAGCACTCAGGCTCAATCTGACCTCTACAGGGGCAGCAGGGAGAGGCAAACCCGTCGGGGCTATGGATTGCTCGTTGGCAGCGGGTCTAGGCCTTAGTCGTTTACGGGAGCCCAGAAGGCTTTCCAGGGCACTTGCTCTTGTAGGCTGGCTACTCTCTTTTGAAATAGAAAGTGATTTGAAAAGGTTAATGGTCAAAGGATGAGCACTCACTCTTTGTATAATGTTCGGCTCATGTGCCCCCACAGGGCATTAGGGTGAGACTAGCTTGCAAAGGCTAGGTCTTTGTTAGTACTTGAGCCCAGAAGGCTTCGATGGCACCTGCCTTTGAAGGTTGACCTATGTTGCAACTAAAGTGCAAAGGAAAACTTGTTAGAGTCTAAGGGAAGCATATCCAAGTACATTATCCATTTGTGAGACACATCCATCCCCTATTGCTATTTGTCATACATATGTCACCTTGGTAGAGTGTATTGTTTATCATTTGGATAGATCACTTAGTTGACGTCAGTCAAAAGTCATTCCCTTTTGCCTTAACCTTGTTCTTCCATCCTCACCCATCTGTAGCACATTGTTTACCCTTTGTAAGTATGGCATGAACAAGCAAACTTCTAGAAATTTCCAAGATTCTTCAGAAGCACAGGTACATCTTACTATTATTATTACTATTTGTCACCATGATTATGAATAGCTGATTCAAGTTTGGGTTTGATATACACCATTGGAGCATTTCTTACCTAGGATAGTTGCAGATCATATTGATGCAGTATCTCACCTTGATTTTGGGTTCTTTGACTTGGTCAACATAGTTGACAAAGTCAATCATGGTTCCCAAGGCAGTGACTCAAAAAAGCAACATGAGCTATATTTGTTCCAGACATGCCCAAGACCAATACTGCGGTTTCAGCTTTGAGAGTTTGGCCTCGGTTCTCCTAATAAGTGATTATTATCACTCAATTATTGGCCAAATGATCAAATTTTATTCCAGATGGCAGTATGGTTGGTTCTCCTAGAGCAGAGCAGTGTTCCAGGGGGTATGAGTAGTCATTTATACCATTCTTCTATGTCTCTAGATCATCCAGAACAGTTAGTTTGCCGAATTGGCACCCTGGATAGAGTTATGGTGGATTTATCATTTTCCAAAGAATTGTACCAGCAACAATGAACTAGAAAATCACTGAAAAAATCGATTTGGCCTCTTGGGTCAAGGAAATGGCTTTGAATTTTGGCAGATGATGTTTTTCAGCATCCCGGACATCTTCCAACAGTTTTCAGTCAACAAATGTTCGGATTATTTTGTATTGGCTTAGCCATGTTATCACATATATAGTAGCTGGGCTACCATATTCTATTTTTCAGATTTCAATACATTTTTCAGCTAGCTCCCTTACATATGAGATGCTGAGATGAGCATTTATGATGGATCATTATTTGATTGATGGACTATAGTACTCTCCTATGCCATGACCGAGTCTCAAGACATTCAGATTTGAGGACTAATGTAGCCATTTAGCCAGTTCCAGAGCAGTTAGTAGTGCCCAGAGTTGCATTAATGTTTTCTCATTGGATAGATGATTGGTTCAGATGGATTATTTACATGTTATGACTCGGTTTACATTATCTTGTGTTATGGTTATCATTGCTCTTATACTCATTCTTGTGACGTGTATTAGCATTTAGTGTCATGATCTGGCGGTCATATAAATATGTGGACTAAGATGTATTGATGTCCCTACTCAGACCTGGAAGTTCTTGATCTATATTCATTGGTTTTACCCTCCTTAGGGAGAATAGAGGTAGTCATTCCCACCATACTTTGGCTTGCTAGTGTTGGTTTCATTATCCACTGTTTTCACCCATCCATTACCATCCAGTGATTGTTTCCAACCCGACCTACTACTTGACTTGTGGCATGCAGGACCTCCCCCCCACTAGAGCCTCTTTGTTGGACAAGCTTCCTTGTTTATTTGTGTCTGGGCTCCGAGTTGCCTAAGTTGTGTTGGCTAAACCTGAAACAAGTAGCGCTGCCATCGATACAATGTATTTGGAAATGAATGAATATCTTAATGAAAAAGCCCATTCATGAAAAGTAGTGTTTTTCAACATACATGAATGAAAGGCAAGCCTAATGAAATTGGCTTTGAAGTATAATGAAATGAATATTTTAAAACATTCATGAAAAGTAGTGTTTTTAAACATACATGAATGCATGAAGCCTCAATAATAAAAATCCGTTTAATAAATACATGGACCAAGGCTATGGAAAATCAAAGGCCCAAAAAAGCAATGGTTCTTAAAGGTTATATCCAAAGATTGCTGGCCTTACGTGTATTGATTTGGATTGTGAGCATTTGTCAAGGTGAATAAGCACCTCTGAAGTAGCTTATCCATTTGTGAGACACTGCCATCCCCTATGTTATTGCTTGTCCTGCATATGCTAGAGTGAGTATCCCATTCCCACATCCAAAGTGTCACAATGTCAAGTTGGTAGTCATCCTTTGACCTAGCCTCTGAATTTTAACTTTCACCCCGCACTAGCAAATTGATTACAACTATGAAATGAGTATGGTTTTGAAGGTCTAGACTGAGTTATAGTTAATAAATGTAAACCCTATATATTTGGTTGATAGATAACCAATGAAATGATTGCTACTCGTTATGATTATTACTTGAATGATTTGTAGAGCATGTCTTAACCTTTGAACACTTGCAGTGGATGGATGCTAGCTTGGGTTATATTATATGGTCATTTACAGATTATTATTTTGTCTATCTGGGTATATTGGATATTGTAGATGATCATGCAGAGATCTATAGGGTGTATGAGTATGCACCTAGGATGGATTTGGACTTCCTGAGTTTAAAGAGAGCTTGCTTTCAGTTCCGGGCAGTTGCAGAGATGATTTCGCTCAGTGTATCTTTCTGGTGCAGTTTTGCTATATTGGATGACCTGTCTGAGCAGGGAGATGATTTTGTTGGATCTCCTAGGGCATTGTATGAGGAAGGTGGGGTCCAACCACTTGTTTGTACCATATTACCCCCCTCCCATAGAGCTTGGTGGGCTCAGTTGGATAATGCAGGCACCCTAGGAGGCAATTTTGGGCATATCATGTTTCTCGAGGCAGATAACAAATAATTAAAATGGCTACTGAAGAATTCGATTTGGGTTACTGAGGCAAGGAAATGGCATGGGATGAGTTTTGATGATGAGTGTGATGTCTTCCACTTTTTCTCCAGCAGTTGCAGCACTTGGATGAGCCCACATCCATTTTTCGAGCATACTTTATCAGTTTCTGGAGCTTTTGGAGGCTCACGATTTCCTCAGAGAGGCACTATTTGGCTGTTAAAAAATTATATTATTTTTATTGTGCCATGGGGACACCCTAGGGGATTTAATTAACTCTGCTTGGACCCACCATGAGCTTCATTTATTTTTATTTAATGGAATCCCCTCTCATAGGGTGATTTGGTCCAGTTTTAGATTATATGATTGTATTGATCCATGTATTCTATGTTGAGCTCATCTCAACCATTGATTAGAACATTTTTATCTTTTAATCTTAGCCACCCATTTGAAAAGTGGTTAGGATTTTGGTTCTCTCATTTCTATTTAGAGGAGAGAGCTTCTCATTTGTAAGGGGTCTTTGGTTATTGGATTTGGATAATAGAAAACCATTCTTGTGGAAATTTTTTTGGATCTCCTTTGCATGGTGTTCTTAGATGTTGATTGGAAAATCTATTTCTTCCTAGCATTTTGAGTATTTGTTGTGAGATCTATATATTTTCGGGAAACATTGTCTTGTCTACAGGAGGGCGACTTCAACTTGTTTACAGGAGGGCGACTTTCAACTTGTTAGTTTTTGTTGTGCAGGAGAGAGGGCGCAGTGGCTTCTTTGGGAAAAACGTTGGATGTAGAAACTTCATCAAATCTTCTCAAATTGATCGGGACAACATATATCACCACTATCAAGGCATATACATGGTTTTCCAGGTAAGATTTATAGGTTAGTATCTCTTTCCTAGCTCTCAATCAATTGGCGTCTCCATTTTTATCTTAAAACCCTAAATATAAAAAATCAAAAAATATTATAGATCAAACCGCTTGATCTCGGGGCAAACCATTTTTGGGTTTTGTAGATCAGGCCAAACCCTAAGTGGGTCTTCCTCAACACTAGGCTAAAAGTGACTCCATTGGCCCAAATCCCAAGGCACTGGTTCTCCAAACCCTAGCGCTACCCTTCTTTTGCCTCTTTCTCCTGGTATTTGACTTTTTCCCTATGGCTCGGGTGCTTTGATATTGTCATACCTTCTTTCGAGTCTATCCATCTGTACTAGATAGCCCCAATCCTGTTCTTGCCTCCCCTGCATTGGTCATGTTTCCCAAGGTAGTGGATATCTCAATCTTTTGCTAGTACCTTGATCCCGGATCTAGCATTGAGCTTATAGGTCACTTGTGTCTTGGACTTAGATCAAATCTCACATCTCATAAACCCTGATCCAAGCCCTAGTTCACCTAGTGACGTCATCCATAGATCTAGGGTTCCCTCAACCTTACACCTTATGTACTTCAACTCCATTTGATTTGATCTGGTGTTTAGGTCTGATCTCTCCTGTTGGGAGTAGATCTGGGTCTCCCCCATTGTTGTCTTGGGCTAAGATAACATAAAGTGAAGATTGCCTCGATTGGCGTGACAACCATCCATTTGGGTGTCGAGGCTATCTTGGTTCCACCTCCTTAGTTGCCTGTCCCTCTACCATCTATCCTGGATCCACCTCACAGAGGCAACTACAAACAAGCCAGTGAGAAAAGCCCCCTAAGGGGCGCCCCCTCAACTTGGCCATTGATGTATTTCAATGTTATATATTGTATTATGAAGTTGTAAAGGGGACTAGGGTGAATTAAGCCCCTAGTGACCCCCTCCTATGTACTATCATGTCATATCTTATGTTTTATTGTGACTTTCACTTAGGATAGGTGTCCTTGAGCAAAGTGCGCCCCCTCTTTGACTTAGTCACTTGATCCATGTGTTGAGTTATGTACTGTTGATCTTCACCGTTGATGATGTTTTAATCTCAACCTTTGGATGAAATTTTGTTTTAGGGTTTACATCTCTCTCAAACTATTTAAGAGAGGTGACCCCCCCATTGTGTAATATCCCAAATACTGATATTCTTTAATGTTCTATGATAGTGCTGGCTCGCACACTTAATCTCATACAATTTTTTAAAATAACTATGCATGCAAACTCGCCATGCAAAAATGCCCTAAAATATAGTTGAATTAGGGTTAAGGTTTTGCAGAGAGAAATTAACACTTACCACTTATATTCTGACTGATAATGACTCCAGAGATAGCTGCATGCATGAGGATCCGGATGGGTGGTCTAATAATGCTCTTTTCCTTCGGTGTTATCGCCCCACAGTACCGTAAAAACCCTCCAGACTGAAGGTGATGTTTTTGTAGGAGGAGAGGTCCGTTCGGGCTGAAACTTTCTGAGCTTGTTCGTCTGTTGATGCCGAAGAGATGGCCTGGCACATGCGGAGGTTTGGTTGCCTCTAAGTGCCCTAACGAATTGATTAGCAGTTCTGCTGCTCATGCCCCCAACTGATCTGTTTGGCTGATAGTTGCTCTAGGTGAGCAAACTGATGGCTGATAAACACTGCATACCGTAGGATAGGCCTGCTGAGAAAGAGGAAGCTGACATGCGGAGGAAAGAATGGGTTTTGTGGTCCCAGCGAATCCTTCTGTGTTTTCTCTGCTACTTTCGGCTGTAAACGTGGATCTGCTAATAACCCTTTGGAATTTGCTGGATCTCCAAATACTGTAGTATATGATGGATAAACCTGGGTGATCTATCCCAATAAGAGACTAGGGCAGATATCTCACTGCTGAACCCTCGCTAGCTGAAGAACCGTCTCCAACCCTAACTATCGCGGCTGCACGCTGTGCTGCTGCTCGAAACTCCAAAATCAATCAACAATAACAATAGATATTCTCTTTGGTCCAATAACTCTTCTTAAATAGAATAGCACGTACTTTTAGGGCTTGCATGTCACTTTAAGGGTTTACGCTTCACTTTTGCATGCATGCAATTCTAATTTCATGTTGACATCAACACTAAAATAAGGCATGCATGCTCCACATGCTTTATGATATGAACTCTTATGGCCTTCTTACTACACTGATGACTTAATAATATTGAATTGATGTACCTTTCTGCTCCTAGTGCTATTAGTCCTCAGTTATTCCTTTTTTATAAAAACAGAACATTACAGTCGTCCCTCGCCAAAGATTGCTTGTCCTCGAGCAATGCCAACGCAAATCCACAATCAATCAATTGAACCAACTGAATCCGGAGATGATCCCAGGGTCCCAAATTATCCTAGGAGATTTGTAGCACCCTCTGCTCAAAACACTGCACTGTACGGTACCATCACCAGAGACCTCCTAAAACCATCCTCTAGCAATCACTAAACTTTCAGTCACTGTAATCCCAGGGCCCCAAATCAATATGAGAATTGCAGAGGTCAAAATGCATCCACTGCTACCCTGTGTAGTATTGACACAAGGAGCATCATGTAGACTCCTAAGTAACGCCATCAGTAAACACTGTATCCATCCCTCATAAGGTCTTCCACTTGGATCCCAATGCAAACTTGTGCATATTTCATCCCAAATATTTGAAGGCTCTTGTGGGACTATACCCTTGGCTAGGAATGTCTTCCCAAGAATCGCCCACTCAATAGGACACCAACTCTTAATCTCTCTCCAATCCAACCCCCGAAAAGTGCCTTGTCAATAAGCACCATCACAAGGAATAATCCTACCAAGCTGACATTCTGCCCTTCTGATTTCAACTGGAATACTCATACACTGCTGGTCAATTTCTTGATCTTGGCCAACCTGTAAAAACCATCCGCCATTATGCAAATGTGGAATCAAGCTACTGCAAGCCCTGTCTATGTACTCCTTAAGAGGACTGCTTTGAAATGCAATAGTATGTTTCTCCTGCTGCCCCTTCAAGGAATCTAACTGTTGTTCAATACTAGAAATCCTGACCGCTGACTCGGTACATACAATTCGAAGAACTGTAAGCTCAACATCTCGTTGTACTATGGTGTCTCGGGGTATCTTGGTCCTCTCTTTCATTGCTAGAATGCTTTCTTTAACACGTTCAATCTTCTTTCGGTGACTATCATCTGGAAGCTCCATCTTATGCGTGTATAAATTCTCCGTAACCTCCATGTGTGACTGCTCACTCTCTCGACTGCTGTGCTCATTGCATTGCACCTCATGTATTTCTCCTGTCATCGCTGTTTGGACTCCTGTTGTAGGTGATGAAGAGTGTACCAACTCCAACTCATCACATGGCTTGTCCACAATCTAACTTGCGAATGTGCTTGTGTCGCTAGACTCACAGGATGGCTCTAATGCGATCTCCTCATGCACATCCTCATCATGTATTGTTAACTTCAAATAAAGCTCACCAACAACCTATACTTCATGCTCATCTTTCTTCCCTCCCTGAACTATGCTTTTAAGGAGATCCTCATCCAAATCCTTGGGCTGGCTCCTGAACTTGATGGTGTAATAATCTTGAAAGGACAATGCTGCACATACGTCATCATCCAAGGCTAGATACTCCTGATATCGAGGCAAGTGTTGAAGTACAGCTAACCTTTGCAACTCTGAAATAAATGCATCTGCACTACCTGTCTGCTTGAGTTGTTCTGGCTCTCTAAAGTGCACCTTAGGGTCCTTCCGATGAAACTGCTCAATGAGCCTTTGTGTAAAATCTGGGTACGATGTGATGGTATTGTGACCCAGTGTCACTAGCACATGGTACCACCACTCATGGGCTTCTCCATCCAAATGCAAAGTGGCCAATTTAATGGCATCTGTCTCAATCATGGGGTTGAGCTGGAAGTATGTATCCAACTTCCGCACCCAATTCCGGGCTGTGCCATCTCGGGTACGCTTAAAGGTAGGGATAGTCAGTTTCCCTACAGTGCGCTGTAACTCATAGTTTTGGGTGAGTGGCTTATTGTAAGCTCTGGGTTTGTTCTTGCTTTTAAAGTGGCAGAAGTCAGTGAAGGTCATGGCTGAATGGAAGTCATCTCCTAAAGATCTATACTCTCTCAGATAGTCACTCATGGATTCTTCTGGTTTTACTTGTGCTAGAGGCATTGCAGCTAGACTATCTAAGAATTGAGGCATGGTAGGTCAGGAAGGCTTGTTGTATATATGGAGATGGCTCTGCATGTTGGTATGTAGGTGCTCCCTACTGCTACTGATGGATACCCTGTCACTATTGGGAAACAAGGGACTGTGTGGGGTGGGCCCATTTTTCTCTGTCATTTGCCTTAAGGTACTCATCATTTCTTTTTGCCTAGTAGTGAGTTCTTTAATGGCTGATATGAGACTATTGAAAGTTGTTTTATCATCCTCGACCATTGTTTCTCTGCCTTTTCCAAATTGATACTCTCTATTACCCAACTCTATGTCCTCTAACTCATCTTCTCCTCTATCACTGTCTCTACACCTCTGTCTCCGGTAAGTAATGTTGTATGGGTTTTCTAAATTCATATATACTTTTGCATGCCCACAACTGGCAAGGAAAATAGCTCTGATACCTGGTAATATCCCAAATACTGATATTCTCTAATGTTCTATGATAGTGCTGACTCGCATGCTCAATCTCATACAAATTTTCAAAATAATTGTGCATGCAAACTCACCATGCAAAAAATGCCCTAAAATATAGATGAATTAGGGTCAGGGTTTTGCAGAGAGAAATTAACACTTACAACTGATATTCTGGCTGATAATGACTCCAGAGATAGTTGCATGCATAAGGATCTAGATGGGTGGTCTAATAATGCTCTTTTCCTCTGGTGTTATTGCCCCGTAGTACCGTAAAAACCCTCCAAACTGAAGGTGACGTTTTTGTAGGAGAGGTCTGTTCGGGTTGAAACTTTCTGAGCTTGTCTGTCTGTTGATGCCGAAGAGATGGCCTGGCACATGCGGAGGTTTGGCTGCCTCTAAGTGCCCTAGCGAATTGATTAGCAGTTCTGCTGCTCACTCCCCCAACTGATCTGTTTGGATGATAGTTGCTCCAGGTGAGCAAACTGATGGCTGGTAATCATTGCATACCGTAGGATAGGCCTGCTGAGAAAGAGGAAGTTGATATGCGGAGGAAAGACTGGGTTTTGTGGTCCCAGCGAATCCTTCTATGTTTTCCCTGCTACTTCCGGCTGCAAATGTGGATCTGCTAATAACCCTTCAGAATGTGTTGGATCTCCGAATACTGTAGTATATGATGGATGCAATGGATAAACCTGGATGATCTATCCCAATAAGAGACTAGGGTAGATATCTCACTGCCGAACCCTCGCTAGCTGAAGACACCGTCTCCAACCCCAACTGCCGCGGCTGCATGCTGTGCTGTTGCTCGAAACTCCAAAATGAATCAACAATAACAATAGATCTTGTATATTTTCTTGCACCCATCCATCTATAGGTTGAAGGAGGTGCACTGGTGGGGAGACTCACTCTGTGCCGACTCTTGGGTTTTGTGTATCAGGGAGTGATTCTTTCTCGATGATTTTTTATTTCTCGTATTCTCTTTATGATGCAGATCCCATTTGTTTGTCTTGCTGATTGATTTCTTGGTGGGATAGGTTGAGAGGGGTGCTAGGGTCATTGACAGAAGGAAAACAACTAAAAGATCTTGCTTGGAAACTCTCATTTGATTAAAAGGATGACATTCTTCATCATCTCTAAAGTCATCTACAAGAACTAGGTATGTTTCACAGGTAATTTCTCTCTCTTTTACTTTCTGCATGCATTCCTAATCATTTCCTGCATTGAAAAAACCCTCATTTAGTAGTAGGAAAATCACCAAGCCAATTTGCACCAAGAATTGACAAATTTGGCAATCTGGGTTTTGTGCAGCATACCAAAAAAACCCTCTCCCTCAACAACGTCAAGGTTGGACTCCTCTGCCCATCTTTAGGCACTGGTCTCAGTTTGGGAGAAAACGCCCCTGTTTGGCTTGCTGGTCAATTTCCTCTGTTTTGGTTCTGGTCTTCAGTTGGGTATTTCTATTTTCCAATCCTTTTACCCAACTAGGTGTGTTGAAGCCTTAATTTCATTAAATCAACCTCGTCCTGAGCGTTTCTCGTATTTCTGATTAAATCGCCCAGGGTCCAGGGTATGATTCTATGAACAAGCACACCAACCCTAGATTTGTTTAAACTTCTTAAGTCACTGGTTTAAATTGATTCGAGTAACATTTCCACATTTCTTAAACACCGTACTCGAATATTACTTAAATTGTGGCTTATCCCTTAAATCTAGGATTTCTAGCTCTCACCTTACGTATTCACATTTTTGGCTGGATCTGGGGATTGGCTTTAGATCTATCCTTTTTGGATAAGATCGTGTCTCCCCTATTGTCACTTGGGCATCCATTGGCATAAAGCGAAGGAATCCCTAACCGGCGTGACAACCATCCCATCTTTTGGGGGTTAGGGTTTTCGTAGGTCACAACTTTGGTTGCTTGTCCCCTTTGCCATCTTGTATAAGATTCATCTATTGGGGCAACTACAGGATCTGTGATAACAAATGTACTTTCCCAAAGCACGCCCTCTACATACACCACTCTGCTCTGTACTTAAACCTGACAAACCTGTGGTGATGTCTCTCAGCATCCTCAAAGCTGAATGATGAAGGTGGGCCATTGTCTTGTGCCATAACTCACACAACTCATTGCTGCTCCGAGTGTGTGCTAGTACATGATGTGGCTGGAAGAGAAGCTTGTACAATTTCTCACATCTGACTCCAATCGCATATGAAGCTTATGGACACTCTGCTTTGGGAAAGATGTAAACTTTCCCATCTAGGACATATACTCCAAGGCCTTTGTCCTCAATCGTGGAAACTGACACAAGGTTATTCTTCATCCCAGTGACGTAGAAGACATCCCTCAGTACCATGGGCTCCATGGACTCCCTGTCAAAGCGGACTATCCCATGCCCAACTGATCTCACCACTGTATCATCACCCAGTACAATTTCCAACTCTAAGCCTGTCTCTGAAATCTTGGTGAACATGTATAGATCAACATGTATAGATCACCTGTCATGTGACATGAAGCCCCACTATCATTGTACCTTGTGGGGGAAGTAGTGGAAGCACTCAATGAATTCCCAATGATCATGGAATGCTCCATGTGATCCTCAGAATCCCCACTGGTGATGGATGATGCTCTCTTTACACAACCACCAGCAAAGAGAGAAAACTCTCTCTCAAATCTAGCAGCATACTTATCAATCTCTCCTGAAGCTGTTGTCTGTTGTTTCTTTTTCTTGTTTGGGCATTGTCCAACATAATGCACAAACTTTTGACAAGAAAAGCATTTCACTTTGCTCATGTCCTTCTCTCCATCCCGCTGCTTGGTTCCACCCTTGGAATCCTTCTTGAACTTCTTCTTCTTCCCCTTTGCTGCTAAGGCCACATTCTCCTCATCATCCTTGCTGTGAGATGTACTTCCTTGTACATATCCTCTACGGGTCTCTTCCTGTATGAAATCATCCCGAAGACGATCCCATGAAGGCATGTGCTCACGAGCAACCACTGACTCCACAAATACAACCAAACCATTCAAGGCTGTACGCACCAATTCGACACTCTCTATCACCTTTCCAATAGATCCAAGATCATCACGAACCTGTGTAATCCTGGTGAGGTAAGTAGTCATATTCTCACCCTTGTTTATGCAAATGCTCTTTAACTTCTCCCTTAATACCATTTTCCAATTTTCATTGGAACTTTGGTAAATGTTAGTTAAAGTGATCCACATTTGATGGGCATGATCTTTACCTGATATGTGTGGAATCACATGATTTTTTATTGCATCAATAAGGATTATTTTGCCTTTATATCCCTCTTGTCAAATGCGGCTTTAGCCACTGCATCTGCGGGAACGATCACTGGATTTGCTGTAGTGTTGTTCATTATGTCCCATAGTTCACTATCCTGTAGAATCAACACTATTATAGCCTTCCATGGACCGAAATTTACAGCCCCATCTAACCTGTCCTTGATCCTAAGGCCGGTAGCCATGACTAAAAGAAAGTTCAAGAACCTGTTTTGCTCAACAACCCTGTTTTCCCTTATTTCTCCAAGTCTGAAATTTATTTATGTGTGTAATTTTCAGCCTTCAATCATGCTCTGATACCATGAAAATTTTCAAGAACCCCAACCCGGTTTCAGTTTTAGTTTGGCATATGGTTTAATGCCCAAACCCCATCATTGCATGTGCATTAAAATTCACAAATTTTAATTGAAAACATAAAAACATGAGATTTCTTTTCTTCTTTTGAATTTTGAAAATTATAGCAGCCCTAATCTCACACTCAGAAATTTTAAATCAATCACACACATGAAAATAAATACTCGGAATTTTTGGTCAAATTGACTCAAGAAAAACGCCGAAGGGAAAAACCTGTGCTTTAGAGAGATATTTTATTCTCTAGGCAAATTTACAAAATGAAACAACAATACTTATCTCCCTTCTCGAAATTTGTGCCAATCACTAACAAAACTTGCTGTACGGGTGCCTCGAAATTCTTGTTGTATGGCCCCACATGTGCGGATGCATGGACCTCGAAATTTGTGCCAAATCTGCCTGCTGTACGGATGCAATTAATGCTGTATGTACCTCAATTTTTGTGCTGTACAACCACCTAAAAAATTGTGCTGTATGTCTGCCTCGAAATATGTGCCTATATGGACTGTATGGCCTGCATTTGATGCTGTATGGACGCTGCAATAAATGTTGTACGGTCACCTTGGGAATTGTGCAAATCAGTTGTACAATTTCCTCGAAATTTGTGCCCTTCTCTTCTTTGTGAATTTGGAATTATTTTTCAAGGGTTTACTCTCTAAAATTTCTCATGCTCCTCTCTCAAAATTCTCTCTTGTGAAAGTGAACAATCATCTCTCTTTGTCTTTCCCAAGCCCTTTTTGTTTGAGTAACTTCCACCTTGAGATCAATGGCTTGGATCAAAAGCCAACTAAATGAGATCCAAGGCCCATCTCATTTCCTCATTAAAAATCACTTTTAATTATTAAATGAGAATTTAATGCACACCCTCATTAATACTCATAAAGTCACTTTTAAAATATGAACTCAAACACTCATTAAAAGGGCCCTTTATCATTAAGTCATTCTCACCTTTTAATTTGGCTAGGGACCTCATTTTAAAGTGTCCTTGTCCACCCCAAGGCACGAGTGGACAAACACTTCCTTGGTAAAAATTCAACACTTGGTGCATTCTTGGGGGCAAGTCTCGAGTCAGGTATTGTCACCTGATCCTGACTTCTCTGTTTAGGCTTAACTCCTAACAAAGACAAGGGGGGAAGTCCCTACAAAAAGAGTTTCTAAGGCTCTTAAATGTTTTAAATGTTTTAAGGATAGGATTGTTTTTAGGAGTTAGAAATGAATAAATTATTGACAAGACACTTTGTAAAGCTATAGAATTTAATTCAACAACATAACAAGATATATCAATTATTACCACGTGACTGTAAGCAAATAGAGAATGTAGGAATTAAACCAGTGCCAATATGGAGTCACAAAACAATGAATGTTGCTGAAAAAAAGGAAAATATTTTGCCGTGTACTTGGTCAATTTTAATTATTAAGAAAGATGAGTAATTAAAGGAAGGGGATGCCAGATATACCGAATGGTACTGGGAGTATGTCCAGATTTGGGAAGAGTGGCTCCGCACGGGAAAATGTGGGATAGATGGAGTCTGGGGCGATGTTCAACACTACACCAACAAGGATGTAGCCTAACGGGACCCCACAGTCGCTTTCTAGTTGTTCCTGCTTTCCTTGAAGAATTTGCCCACTACTTCTCAAAGTCATTGTGCCGGATGTTTGTAATGTTTTGGGTGGTTACTTTTATTAATAATAGTTGATTAATTACATGTGAAAAAATTAATAAATGCACGATTCCGCTTTTGATATCCCCAAGACTTAGACAAAACTGCGAGGGGTAGAACATACACGGGATAGGAAAATGTATATTTCAATTTACGAAAGCAAAGTACAAAAGATACAACCCTTTTAGGACAGATTGTGTGCTTGTGTAAATAAAAACATAAAATAAACTTATGAGACTAATTACTATGGCAATAAAATGCCGGGTTAGTGTTTGATTACTTTGATTGAAATTGTAAAGTTAAAATAAACTTAACGATCTAAAGATTATGGTAATCAAATCTAATATAAAAAAAAATCAAACCACTTCAAGGACAGATACAGTCTTCCCCCAAATAGGGGAAGAAGGATGTGGGAGCTGTAATCCCACTTGCTCTTTTATTAAATTATTACAATGCTGATACTTAAATAAGGGGATGCCTTTTGACCTTATACTTTGACCAAAAGGCTTACAATAGCTTGTTGGAAGAAGGGGGTTGAAGAGGAGGGATTTGGAGGTGCTTTGGGAAGTTAAAAACTTTGAAATTTCGCCAACACTTCCTCTTGTCTTGTCAACAAAGCGCAAAAACCAACAAGCTAATCGTTTATAAATTAGTGGATTAGTATAAAAAATTTACAACTTAGCACTTACGAAAATTAAAGGAATTTAAGCCATTTCAAGTACTAAGAAATTAACTAGATATAAGCTTACAATAGCGAGTTAAAAGTACTTTTAGATCTAGTAAAATAAAGAAGCTAAGAAGAAATCTAAGCTTGCTTTTGAAGGTAACCAAGAAAATGATTGATTTAAAGGATGATGAAAGAGCCCTCAAGCTCTAGCTTGAATCTTTGTGAAGACGTAGAGGTGCCTGAAATGCAAGATGTATTGGATTTTAAGATAAAAAATGAAGAGAAAAGGGATGAAACCGAGCTCCTAGTTCTCTTTCACCTAAGATGATCTGCAAGCTACACAAAACTTCAAACAAGTGAGATCAAATCTAGTGCAGTTAATCAAATGAAATAAGTAGAACATAAGTATTGTTGACTACAATCTGTTGCTTCTTAATCTCAGATAATCAAACACAAGTAAACAATTTAAGCCTTTAAATGTTTACTCTATAAGTCAGAAAAGGATTTCTAAGCTAGATGTTAGATCTACAAACTTATAAGAAATAATCAGTAGCTTAACTAAATATCACCTCGATTAAGCGCAACATTCACATTCATAAGATCTTGCACAGTTCGGACCTCCAAATCCTCAACTTTATTCAAAATATGATAACAATAATACATTACAGGAGTAGAGGCTACTTGCTTCATCAAAATGAAGAGCAAGTGCCTTTGCTTAAATGGAAAAATGAAATACCTAGAGGGGGCGCACTTGATGAGCTTGGAATGAGTTGGATACAATTGAAAATGAGTTGGTAAAGGCTAAAAAACCTCATCCCTTTGGAAACAAAAGCCAACATATTGCTTTACTTCACACTTGCTATCCCTTTCTCGGGAGTTGCACCCACTTCATGAGGAAATGCACCCTCTTTCTTTTTAGCAAAATCTCCTTGCCTCAAATGCCCAAGAAAAACACTCCAAAGTGTTTTAGAAATGTTAGGAATATTTCCAAATTGCTTTGCCAATTGTGAAAACTCACTTACGGCATGTTTTTTGAGTTTTTAGAAATTGTCAAATGTTAATTTTCTTCATTTTTTGGGTTTTTTGACTAGAAGTTAATTAAGTGAAAAATAAAACACTTAAAAACTTAGGAAAGTGGGTCTAAAAGTAAAATGGGTTCTCTGAGTTAGAAAACAAGCACCGCCATGCCCAAATCGGACTCTAGACCACACTTCTATTACATTTTTAATTTTCTCAATTAAATTATTAAAAATAGCCTAAGTTTACGGGGAAAATTAATTTTTTCAAAACTTAAAAAAAAACCGAGGAGGACCTAGTACATGTTGATATGACTCAAAACAATGATTAGCATGGTAATATACATTCACACCTAGGTTTACCCACCAAGACACTTACTCTAGCTTTGGAGCGGGTGAAAAACTCAAAAATGATACGTCATCAAAAATCGACATATAATTCCCAAGGAAAAAGCACCCTAGAGTAAAGTATTGATGACTAAGTCCTAGGAAAACCAAACCTTTTACATAATTTTCATTATGTTAAGTCATTTATTACAATATTCCCGCAAGGTATGAACATGTAAAAAATACAAAAAGAGACCAACACTTGGTCTTGATGAATCCTTGGAAATTCTGAGCACTGAATAGGAACAATTGATTTGTTCTAATGCTTGGTGGCTCATTGGAAATCCCCTAAGTGCAACTTAGTGGATATCATGTTCCTTAAATTCTGGTTTGTTTAAACTTCTTCCATGCTGGAGCACATAATCTACTGTAGTACTTGCTGCCCAGCTGACATATTTTTTTGATCATGCTCTATATCTCCTGGAAAAGTCATTATCTTGGTGTTCCATCTCAATCATATTGCTGGGATATTCTACTGGCAACCTTTTTCATGGGAATGCTGGTCTTGTTCATGAACAAATGCTGATCTGTATAGTTTGTATTTCTGAACCAGAGCTAGCAGCTTGCTATCAAGTTGAGGTTCTGTACACCACTCAATCATACAAACCAAACAAACTGAAAGGACAGCTGTACTTCTGCTGTTTAGAATGCTAAAACTGTCCTGAATTATCATCTGATTTACCCTTTACATCTTAAAAGTTAAAACCCATCCTGAGCTAACATTTGATTGTCACCATCAAACACAAGTATTTCTATGTGTTTAGTACTCAAGACATGAGTAGATTGGCTTCTCAAATCCATCTCTGAGTACAGATCTCATGTTCAGCAGTGGATTAGGCTCAGTGTTTTGTATGTCAGTTTCCACTATGTTTGGAGGCATGTTCACATCTGCAATACAGATCAACATGCATTGATGTAGGGTATGCAATCTCAACCGTTGTACCCCGAGCCTTTTATAACCACAACAGAATGTTCACTCTGTTAAATACTGCTTGCATGCAGCTGCCGCCATGTCATCTACAGCCTGTAGCCTGTGTAGATTATATGTCAACTTCAAACATCAGAACAGTGGAAAGAAATCAACAACCCAATGGACAACTTTGATGCAAATCTGCCCCTGCAAACTCAACTAGATACTTGCTACTGATGTAAAACACCAACTCTATCACGAAATGTTCCTGAGACCTAAGCTGCAAATAATTTTGCCCCAGATCTTTGAGTTTTAAGAGTACAAAATTGCTGGAATAATGCCTTGACTGCTGGCTACTTTGCAAGTCCTGAGACAAGTCTTAGTCACTAAGATAGGTGATGTCACATGATATAGCGATTTTCATATCGGCGGAGAATGATGATCGCCAGACTGGTGGAACCTCGGGACTATGTCCCAAAGTGTCATGCCAGGCAGGGTCCCCTCTCTTTAGGTTTCTCGGATCCACTAAGAGCAGATCCAAACTAACCACGGGAACTGTACTTAGTCCAACTTTCTCGGATACTTGTCGGTGAAACCAACTTTCTCACAGTAAAACGAAATTGTAGGACCAATTTAAATAGGAAACAGAGCACTTGAGGGTTTAACAAGTTAGGAAATTGGTACCCCGTAGGAATTCTCTCTCTAATGGGAGAAAGATAAATGAAACCGCAAAGCACAATCACCCATAGACAATTAAAACAAGCAGCAGAAACTGAAAGATAAGGTGATAAAGACGAAAGCCACTTGAAAGCAAACCAAACGAAAGACCCAACCGATGTCAAGACAGGGAAAGCTTCAAGCACATAGACACCTACAGGGTAAAGATTTGCCAACCGGAACGATGCCTTTCACTACCAATATGGAATCAATTGTAATCATTTAAGGTTCTAGGCTGGGTGCCTGTTATTACACAAAGTGTAGCTACCCACTAAAGGTATCCCATCCGAGACGGTAGAGGTGAGGTAGCTAACTGATGACATCGCAAGGGCCTCGTCCACTACGGATAAAGGGTAGCTTTCACACCGGACGGGCTCTTGTCACTTTAGATCAATCCAGAGAATGACCAAGGGGGAGACCCTACTAGCCTAAGAGGCTAGTGAACCTACTCAAGACACTCCTAGGGTTTGACAATGTATAAGGAAGGAGAGGTAATGAGTGGGTAAGACTAGATCTATCAAATTGGTGTGGTATGGAGATTAGGGCCAAGTTGGGGAGGCTTAGTAAATATAGGAAATAACCCAACTTGGATGAGATTGTACCACAAATGAGTTAAGGAAGTAGATCTAGGGAGATCTAGCCAAATAAAATGAAACCTTAAAGGGACCCACCTAGTGTTTTAGCATAAGTGGACAAAGTGGACTCAAAAGAGTAGATCAGGACATGAGATGACTAGATTAGGGTGCTTGAAGATTGGATCTATAATTTTGAGGCAGATCCAAGCACACCCATCTGACAAATCTGAAGAAATGGCCACCCAACCAAGAAGGGCGCCCCCACCTAGAGTGATTAGTGCTAGATCCGAGGGAAAATGGAGTCCGATTTTTATGAAACTTGAGATATAGGGTTTATTCATTAATCTCCAAGTGGATTTTGATGGCCGTCATAAAAAACTCATCGGATCTATCTGATCTCAAAACTAGGGTTTGAAGAAAGAGGGTTTGGTTGTGACAATTGGATCAATCCCTTGAAAATTAAAATAAATGGAGACATACTTGGAAATACTTGCTACTAACTTTGTATGATGATGATCTTGCCTCCTCGATCAATTACGAGCGTTTTCTATGCCTCTCCAAGTGAAATCACTACCTCCTATCAGATGCCAAGCGCTCCCTCCTGCAAAAGAGATCTGCTATGAGAATCAATTTACAAAAAGGAAAGATGAAACGATGAAGAAAAATGAATCAAAGAACATTAAGATGGCTGTGAGACACAATAAAGATACTCCCTGAATCAAAGACGATTTGAGTGGACGATATGGAGTTCAGTCACAATAACTCCCCTACCCAAGTGCTTCCTTGACCGGATGGATGGCAACCTGCAAAAAATATTAGAAATGCATAGATCTGCCAGAATGCTAGAGAGAACAAGACTATCCAATCTCCATACAAGACATTCGACAAAGCTTCCAAGATTTTTTGCAAAAATATTTTTATTAATCCAAGAGTTTGAGAGCCAAGAGTCCCTTTACAAATGAGAGAGCATCTCAATATATAGATCTCTCAAGTACATAATACCTAGATCCAAAAAGATCAAGGGTCAAGATCATAAGATAAGATCATCCTAATCTACAACTAAGATTAACCGGATACATACCACATGGATCAACTCAAAAAATATAAGGGGGCACATCACTAGAAATGCCGATGAGGGGCGCACCACATAAAATATGACTAAAGACCACAAAGTAGCACATGGTGGGGTTGGGAGGTTATGTTATCCTTTACTAGCATGGCCCCGTGGCACAATAATAAGGTGTGGTGGCTAACAATATAAAGGAGGGATAAAAATCACTAGGGGATCTCCCTCAAAATACATCAAAACACCCTCAAAATGCATAAATCAAGGATGTGTGGACCCAGAGTGGAGTGAAGCTAATGCCGGATGATGAAGGTGACCCAAGCACCGCGCCTCGGACCAATTCCATGCCAATCCTTTGACTCAATTGCCCAAATCGATTTCCTCATTAGCCATTTTCTTATTATTAAAATGTTGCCTTGGGAACATAAAACAACCCATATTTCACCGGGCACCAAAAACTAACGTGAAAAGACTGCACAGATGGATCTGGGACCCTGGTAGTATGGTACAAACGACCGATTGCACCCCAAGAATCCCTCTAGCACCCTAGGAGAACTTAATTTTTTCTTCACTGTGCTTTATTTCCATTTTCCTCGGGCAAATCTTCTGCAAGAAAGCCCAAAGACCCATATCTGTCTTGTAACTGCCTGGAACTTAAAACCAACTACACCAATGGACTCAGAATGTCCAAATCAACTAGGAATGAGTACTCATACACCATATGTCCATTACAAAGGTACATCAGAGGGTCCATCAATGTCAGAACAACATTAATAATAAAGCCTGTAAATGCTGATAATAATGAAAATAATACAAGTTATCATGACAAATCACCATCTAAAGTATGAATATGTCAAATGGACATATGTAGACCATAAACAAACATCAACCATCAATATCCGTCCATAACTCATCCTGGATCTTGCTCATAGCCTAGCCAACACTGGGTTGACCAAGTCAAAACTGATCAAATGATGACCCAAGTGCTAAACTCTGATACTGCAAAGTACAAATGGACATGCATGCTCAATTATCTATGCTAGTAGTGACACTCAAGTATGATTAGATTTTGCTGGCAAGTATAAGCACAATACATATATAATAATCCAAATCAAAATGATTAGTTGCTTCAAAACAAGAAGCTCTAATGTATACTCATTTAGAGATTTAGCCCTTTTGCTAGTCAAGGGTGAAGGGATCAAAGACAACAGGTAAGGCCAAGGGATGATAATTTAAGACTGTAAGCATCTGTGCTAAAGGACAAGGGGATCCACACAACACATAAGTTGGACTAGGTGAACAATAGGGCATGGTGGTGTCTCACAAATGGTTGGAATGATGAGAAGGCTCCACTAGACTCTAGACAATCAACCTTTTTAAGACTTAAATTGTTCAACATTTGTTTCACTAGTTGACCTCTAAAGGCAGGTGCCTTGGTAACCCTTTTGGGCCTCCAGATAATGACAAAGACATGACCTTCTTGGGCTAGTCCCTCCCCGCTGCCCTGTGGGGGAAGATGAGCCGTACATTATACAAAGAAATAGTGCTCATCCTCTAGCCATCAACTTTATTTTTCATTTATAACTTTGCCATCCTCCAAGAGCATGTGCCTTGGAAAGCCTTCTGGGTTTCCAGAAAATGACCAAGGCTCAGCCTTCTTGGGCTTGCGTCCCTGATGCTCTGTGGGGATACATGAACCTTATACCATACAATGGATGAGTGCTCATCTCTTGGCCATTAACTAGTTTTACTTTTTACTTCCAGTAGTGTCTAAAGACACTTTTATTTTGCTGGCAGGGCATCCATTTAGAATAACTTTAAGCTCCGATGCCTTAGTATCTAAAGACACTTTCTTTGGTAAGACTACTTGTTTTCAAGAACTAGAGGTAGACATTCCCTGTGACAAAAATCACATAAACCAACATTGAGACACAATTTTATACATGAAGACCTATTCCAACATAGAGGTGAAGGTGGAGGAAATCCTAGATGTCACTAGTCAAATTACAAGTCAGGATAGTCAATGAAAATGGGAAGGCAGCGGATGGATGGAGACAATGGAGGTGATGCCAAAACTAGCAAGCTATGTCCCTGATGGGAAAAGACTAAATCCATACTAGGAGTTGGACAAGGTCAACGAGTATACAAAGGAATTTCTTGGCCAAAACCACTGGATCATTTATACTTTAGATTTCAAGTAAACCAATATAAAATATATCCAAGATATAATCGATATCAACTGAGTCTCACTGCTAAAATAGGTAACAGAGCAACATCAAAGTCCATAAGCACAAACCATAATATCACCTGGGTCATATACCTGCACTAGATTTGAAATCAAGTCTGAAAATCCCTAGGACAACTGCTGCTGCTACACATATGCACTATATCAACCTCTGCTCTGGGTCATACAAATGGCTAACTCAGTCATCGAATGTAATGTCCTCTTCCAATTAGGCCTTAAGGCCCCAAAACCGCTAACCTATGTGATTCCTGTGGGTTCGAGCGGTTACTGACAGCTAGGGAATCAGCTAAGAACTGATGCCATCCATAGAAGATCTAGGGCATCATCATTTGGTCGAGAAGGGCCACCGGGGCCAAAGGCCACCTTCGTGCATGCCATCCTAGCATTATTTAATAATGCATGCACTCTTTAAGTCTCCATCCGCATGCATGCAAGTCAACGGCAAATTAGAAGATAAAGTGACCTAATTAGGTCAAAGATTAGGTTTTGCGCAGTTGAACTTTATAAATAGAGGATAAAGCGAAAGGAGACTTCACTTTTTGGATTATTATTATTTTGGGAGCTCTTGGATAGCAGCACAACGTGCAACACAGCAGTTGGGGTTGGAGACGGAGTCTTCAGCTAACAAGATTTCGGCAGTGAAACATCTGTCCTAGTCTTATTCCGGGTAAGCCATACAGGTTCACCACTTGTTCTTTATTCATTCATCAGTTATCTAGTACATGGTATAGGTCGTTGCAGGGACACGTGTGCAACCGTAAGAGGGGGTTTTCAGCCAGAAAGCCCTAATCAGCTGTTGGGCCTTCAGATCTCAGTTTCCTTCTGAAACTCAGGCACCATTCTCATCATCAGCTTCATACTCCGGTACTCGGTGATTATCAGATCCATCAGGGCTCATCCGAAGCAGTTATTAGCAGTTTCGGGGCTCCAGGGCGTGAGTAGCTGCCTCTTTGAAGCAATTCGCTACCCTGCCTAGAGGTCTCAGAACCTCCGCATGCATCAGGCATTCTCTCCGGCACTGAAAACCTATCGACCCGGCAAATTCGCAGTTCCATCGGACACCTCCTTCCTTGAGGGCGTCACCCTTTTCTGACTGGGGCGTCTTGTTGCTGGGGTTCACCTGGAGCAGAAGAGATCCACCTATTTTCTGATCCAGTATCCGGTGCTTGCATACTTTCTCCGGAGTAGTTCAGCCGGCTTATCAGTGGTAAGTGTTCATTCTATCTCGGAAACCCTAACCCTAATTTTTCCTATAAAATAGGGATTTTTGCTTGGCAGTCTTCATGCCCTGTTGTATCAGCATATTTGTATAGAAATAGAAAATATCGGGATTTGGGATATTATAGTGGTATCAGAGCTATTTTCTTGGCCAGCGGTGGGCTTAAGAGATGAAAAATAGATGAATACAGAAGGAGATCCTTTTGTAACCTATAGGAGGATGAAGAGTAGATACACAGAAGAATTTGAAGATATCCAACTAGAAGATACCAATTCAGACATGGAACAGACAGGTATACATTCGGATAGGGGAAAAGGAACGGGAGAAGAGGAGGATCAGATGGAGTTTCGCAGCTTGGTCTCTACATTGCAAGACTTGGCCAAAGGACAAAAAGAAGTCCTCAATGCAATCAATAGACTGTTAGCGAAATCGGAACCAGGTATCAACAGTACACCTCCCTCACCGGTAGAGCGGGGATCTTCAAGCAGCAGTGGAAAGATGGTGTACACCAACATCCAGAACACTCCACACATATACAACAGACCTACTATCAGGCCTACCATGCCTCACTTCTTGGCAGATATAGTAGGGGGCCCGGTCATGCAGGTAGAACCCAGCGAGCCTTTTGGGGCTTATTTGCAGGAGTACAGAGACTTAGCGGATGAGTTTCATGCTGCCATGTCTTTCTCAGACTTCTGCAACATGAAGAGTAGGAACATGCCCAGGAATTTCAACAAGGGTTTCAATCACAACTATGAGCTGCAGAAGACATTGGGCAGGCTAACCATCCCAAACTTTGATGGGACTCGCGGAGGATCAGCGAGAACATGGGTCCAAAAGTTGGATACCTATTTCCAACTCAACCCCATGACAGAGACAGACGCCATTAAGTTGGCTACACTTCACCTGGACGGAGAAGCTCACGAATGGTGGTACCACGGATTGGTGACATTGGGTCACAACACCATACATTCTTACGGGGAGTTCACTCAGAAACTCATGGAGAGGTTTGACAGGAAAGATCCAGAGATCCATTTCAGGGAGTTGGCTCAACTCAAGCAAACTGGTAGCGCAGAATCTTTCATTTCAGAATTTCAGAGGCTAGCTGTTATGGTAACAGATGTGTCAGAGAGCAGATTGACTATGTTATTCACTGAGGCCCTTATAGAGCCGCTACGGGGATGGGTGAAAGCCTACAAACCCCTCACTCTGCAGGATGCTATTAGCCGGGCAAGGGATCTTCAGGATTCAGTCCCTAAAAACAAATTCCCTCTGAAAACCAATTTTCCTGTTAGGGACAAGGACAGGAAACCTTTCCAGCAGGATGTGCCGAAGAAAACATGGTTAGATGAGGACACCAGGAAAGATTTGAGAAGGAAGAAGCTGTGCTTCACCTGCCAGGAACCATGGGTACCAGGACACAGGTGCGCAGGGAAGGCGAAGGCACACTACATTGAGGTGTATTTAGACAGTGATGAAGACGACGATGAGCAGGAGGCCACAGAAGAGGAATCACACCAGGGTGATACACCAGACGGAGTCATTGCTACATTGTCTGGAGTACCGAGATTCCATACTCTCAGGGTCAGGGGAGTAGTGCAGGGTCACAGAGTAGGAGTACTGATTGATGGGGGAGCCACCCACAATTTCATTGACTCCGCTTGGGTAGCCAAGAGAGGTATTCAGACCGAGAAGTTCGAGGGATTCACTGTAGCAGTAGCCGGGAACTCCAGCATGGAGTGCAACTACTGGATCCCAAAACTGAATGTTGCCTTAGGTAACTATTAGATGACAGACTCTTTCTATGTAGTGGATGTAGCGGATACTCATGTGGTATTGGGTGTTCAGTGGCTTTAGTCTATAGGGAAATACACTACAGACTATAGGGCAATGGAGATGGAGTTCCAGGGGCCAGATGGAAAACGGGTAGTTTTGAGGGGCATGAACACTTATCCCCCAAAACCGGTCTCGTCACAGAGAATGGAGGCAGTGCTCCGACAGGATGATATAGAATGGGCTGCAGAATGTTTTGTCACCTTCAGGAAACCCCCAGAGACCAACTCACAACACCCCAGTGACATTGAAGCCTTGCTACAGAAACACGAAAAGGTTTTTCGGGACCTTCCATCAGGCAGACCACCAGACCGGGGTTTTGAACACATCATCGAGCTAGAGGAGGGAACACAAGCAGTCATCACCACTCCTTACAGGCATCCCAAAAGGTACAAGGATGAGATTGAGAAAACCATCAAAGAATTACTGGAGCTTGGTTATATACGACCCAGTTCTAGCCCCTTTGCATCTTCAGTAGTTCTGGTTAAGAAGAAGGATGGTACTCTGCGTATGTGCATCGATTATCGAGCACTTAACAAAAAGACCATCAAGAACAGGTATCCCATTCCCAGAATTGACGAACTCATGGATGAGCTTCGGGGAGCTCAATACTTATCCAAGATTGATCTTCGCTCGGGGTACCATCAGATCAGGGTAAGGGACCAGGACATCTCCAAAACAGCTTTCTGCTGTCATTATGGTCACTATGAGTTTTTGGTCATGCCC